>VWYI01003409.1:1519-65057 GCA_013399455.1 Anthoscopus minutus
AATCAGAGGTTCAGAGATACAAAATGTTACATCATTAATAGAAGTCACTAAATGAGACTGTTTTACACTAAAAAAAACCAGATACTGTATCTGTGTATTGACTGATTTCCACAGGCTTCCCTACCACAAATAGTTAGAAATGCAACAGATACTTAACTGGGAAACAGATATCAAGCATTTTTGTGAAATAAAATCTCATGCTTAGAGAAAGAATGGAAGCTGCTTATGGCAACTATTTCTACAGAACACATCCACCTCCTGCATTAACCAATTTTTACACTGGAAAATATATTTTCCTTCTCTAACACTGCATATACCTGCTTTCAAAGATGAGACAACTGGACTTTAAATACACATCTCATAAGCAATGTAATAGATGATGCACTTACTCTTTACAGCTGCTCATTTATAAACAGAGGGTGTGTAAATAAAACTCCCTTATTTAATATTTAATAGTTGCTTATTTTTTTCAGTTGAAGCAGCCAAGTTTTGATATCATCTCCATTTATTTAATATTGCATGCTGCAACAATCTAAAATATATCACCATGTAAAATAAAGTAACATAGCCAACAGGACCAAAGTTCCAGTGATGATTATCTTAAATGGACAATTAAGATTTACCAAACCTTTACCCATGTCAAAATTCTCTGGTCCTCACCCTCAAAGAAACTTTTTTCTAGCTTGTTGGTTTTGCATTTCTGTCTGCTGCCAGCATCCATCAAAGCCATTCATGGTTCAGGGTCCAGTTGTTGGAAGAGGCTGATCCTCACTCTGTATCATTCAACAGCATTAAGATGAGCTGGCTGATGGGATTTTCCTTTTGGAGATTTTTTAATTCTGTTACTCTTTTCCTCAGTATTAAATCTTTTTAGACACCATCAGAGGCAACAAGAATTAATCTTTGCAGAACATAATGCCCTTTTATTCTGCATGTGATAAGCTTTCTGAAAGGAGAATTTTTAGTTATTTATGGGAGCAATTAACAAATCGTAACACATTCCAGATACGCAAAAGTTCCCATATTAGTGGCCTAATTTGGTATTTGTAGTCTTCAAAACCTCTGCTTGAACCAGGCAGGCACTCCTCTCACAATCTCTATAAACAATGAAAACAGTTACATTTCCTCCATGTATGATGTACTTTATGCTAAAAATTAGAACCTTTGCAGTGTGTGCACAGATCAGCTGAATGCCATAAACTGAGCTATCCTTCCCCGTCTAACACTCCTCTGACTTTTTCTTCTTCAGTCATCCAATATCTTGTCTAGGGACAAGAAACTAACCTAGAAGAGTCTACAGCAACATAGAAAAATCAAATTTCAGCCTTAACAGGCCTCTGAGAGCTTCTTAACAGAAATAAATAACAAATCAGTGTCACAAACATCTCTGGCATACAACACAAACATACAAGGATCCATTCTGAAAGGGAATAGAAGGCACACAAACTTTCTAGTTTATGATACACCTGAAACTCTTAGGACCGTATTCCCACAACAAAGAATGGTAGAGATATCTAGAGGGGAATTCAGGAGAGTAAGACAAATCACCTCAAATGAACCAATTATTCCTAGGGACCTATAGAACCAGCTGTCAAAATAAGGTTCATCAGAGGTAAAGCAGCACACTGGACATCATCTCTCTATTATCAGGGTAGAAATTTATTAAAAGCATCCACCTATAATACTAATGGTATATTATTACACATAAAATCCAGTGTCAAACGATAAAATTTATTTCCTCTTAAAACATTATAAAATTATTTCTATTCTATAGTGGCTTCCAGACTTCAGCGTGTGATTTTCACTCCAACTTCTCTGTAATTCACTGTATCTTTGAAAATCTCTGCATGGTCTCAGTATCAACACACTTAAATGAAAGAATGCACCTGAACTGCCATTCATTTTAGGTGCTCAACACAGAAATCACAGGACACTATTACAATCTTGAAAGCAATGATCTTAAATTCTACTGGAATTTCAGTAGCTTTAAGAATAAACAAAATTAACAGTTCAGATATTTCTGTCAATAGAGACAGCTGCCTCAAAGCATAAGTGAATCTTAAGTGACACAATTATTAGTGTACCAAACAGCAGATATACAACAGTCATTTACATAATATTGCAAAAATAAAAGCTTTATCCCCAGAGTGGACTTCACCAAAATAATGAGATAGCTCATGTCATGGAAGGTGTCTGTAAAGTGGAACAGATGGTACTTCCCCATATCATCAATGAAGCATTAGGAAGGTAAATTCATACACAACTGTTACCAAAGACAAAACACTACCTAAGAAAGAACTTCTGCATTTAAAATTGAAGCAATTTAGAACAAAGAAGCATGTTCAGGCCTATCAGAACTTCTGTTGTTCTTAAATGAAATAGGAAAGAGCTACTGAATCGATAAACACCTGAATCTATATGTAACCAAGCATGGTGTGTCCTTGCACCACTGCCACATCTGTATGACAAGAGGGACAGGGAAGGCAGTGGCAAACATGACCACTCCATCCCTAGGACAGACTGGGCTGGAAATACTTATATGAAAAGCTTATCATCTACATCCAGACCATTTATGCAACAGAAGAGAGTGAACTAAGTAGAAGAATGAATGAAACCAAGCAAAAAGCAACTTGCAAAAGATTTACTACTTTGTTGCTTCTTCAATGCTATTCTCATCAGCACAATTAGCACCTAGTCTACATGGAGCTCAGTGTAGGAGGACAGTTCTGGTGTTTTTCTGTTGGGTAACATACACCTATTGTGCTGGAAAATAAACAAATTATTAAAAACATGTGCTTTGCAGAGCTCCACACTGCATGTTTTGCATGTGACTGCAGAGCAGGGGTTCTGTGTTTGCAAATGCTAGGGAAATTTCTACTCCTATTGCAATAGCCAAACAGTAATCCTGCTTGATTGAAGGGGCTTAAAATGATTACTAAATGCATTCATTTCCGAGTTGACTTCCCTAGAATGCAGCCAAAGTTTCCTTGAAATTGCATATTCTAGGAAAGAAATTTTTCACTAACAATGAACAGAAATCATAAAACATAAGAAAATAATCCATAAGAACATCCACATCCCTTCACTACCATTCTTCCCTTCCTATATGCTTTTTAAATGTAGTACAAAGCTTTACAAATGTGAAAGTAATTTGTTCAGCTCTAATCACTTCAGCTGTTTTGATGTATCTACACACATACTTAGCATAATGCCTAGACAGAATTATAGATTTCAGGCTAGAACTACATTGATAATCTGATCTTTAATCAGGACTAGCTGAGGGGTCCACAAACAGCAGATGGTTCTGAACACCACACAGCTCCAAGACAACAAGGAGTAGAGTTTCAGCCTTCTCTCTCAGCTCTCTATTTCTTCTTGGTTTAACAAGTCAGATGCTAGAATTTATCTTATAGCTTCTTTCATGTTAACTTTTACAGTCGCCTCTTAAAGAATATACTCCAAAGAAATACACTTCACTGCATAGTATGTCACTTACATAGTAAATATTTTTCTGAAGCAGAGCTCACACACACAAAGAAGCAAATTTTTCAAATTCTGTCCGACACCTACTCACTTGAAAACAAAGCCTGCTACTTGAGATAAAAAGTACTGAATCACATCATCCAAGCTAATTTCCTGCAAAGCACCATTGCTCATAAGAAAAAGCCTATTCAGTTACAATACTGTATCTCGGTTCCTCCATCAATAAATTCTCCCCTGTAAGGTAAACTATTTTCTCTTTCCAAATAAAATTGAGATATATATTGTACTTCATAAAGTCTGCCTAATTCTTAGGATTACATCCAATTTTCTGGGGAACATACAGAACTCTTCTTCCACTCCTAAACTACACAGTAGGATATAGTTAAGAGATCACTATTCCCTGTCCTCCACTGCTACCCCTTCCCTATATTCCTGCCCACCTCCTTACCACACTGATCCTTTTCACATTAGCCCTACCCCTACATTCTCAGGCCTGTGTTTTCATCCTACTTCCTGTGTGAACACTGCCACACGGCCATCTTCCTTTGCAGTTCCTGTCAATTCAAATTCCTTTGAACTTCCTCAGACTTTTTATGCATTCCCTTATTCCCTCCTTAATGCTTCTCCCCAAGTGGCAATTCCCAACCCTTCAATTCCTCATATGCCATCACAGTACTTCTGCTTCTGGATAACTCTCTCAATCTCTCAATTTGTTTTTAATTCAAATTTCCTTTTGTTGTTATTCACATTTGACTGATCTCCATGTTACCTCTTAAACATTTCAGGTGCCTGTTACTTTGTGAGCCTTCCTTTTCTTGTGTTACCATTTTTTGCTGCTTCCCAAATTCAGTTGACCACTTAATCCCTAGACTGATGTAAACTTCATCAGAAGAAAAGAAGAATATGGACTAGATTTAGTCCAAACAAAAGAAGCTTGTGGTCACCTT
Source organism: Anthoscopus minutus (assembly GCA_013399455.1). Taxonomy (NCBI): domain Eukaryota; kingdom Metazoa; phylum Chordata; class Aves; order Passeriformes; family Paridae; genus Anthoscopus; species Anthoscopus minutus. The sequence goes on from VWYI01003409.1 coordinate 5,950, forward strand.
AATCACAGAAAATTTCATCTCTCATACTAAAACTCTTCAAGCTGATGTCTCTGTCCCCACCAAGAGCAACTACACAGTAAGCACTTTGCATACAGAACAGCTTAAGCTTCATACCAACAAACGTGAAGCTGTGTGGGGAAAAGGCTACCCAAAAAAAGGAGGAAAAAGAGAAAAAGTCCTGCCCTCAATTTGCAGTAAAGTGAATAGTTACAAACTTCAAACATCTGCATTCTCCAGCTGAGTTAAAGAAAAAAAAATCTGTCTCAGTTAAAATGGACCAAAGGAGAGATTTTAATGCTGTATGAACCTGGGTATAACCACCTTGTACAGCTTTACAGATTTTCAGTAATTCTGTTTTCTCTTAAGCAGGTTCCAACACTGCTGAAAGAGTCAACAAGGAGATGCACAATTTCTCCTAATGTGAACTTCTTGCACATTTGACTACGCTACAAATGTGAAAGCACTGACATCTTGAATAGCAGTGGTAATTGCTGTAAATGCATGTTTAGAGTGTTTTTCAAGCATTTTTGGAAGCAGGGGAAACCAGTACTTGCTTGCCACTCATCCAGGAATACTTGCAATCTTTGATTAAGAACACCTCTCCTCAATTTAACAGTCATGGTCTGCATTTCTGCATTCATTGCCTTTTTAACCCTCTGTGCTACATCAGGTACCATCTTAGCCTTCAGAGTATTTGTCAGAAATATTTTCTAGTTACCATCTTAGTTCTTTCAGGATCCTGGGAAATAAGTTAATCAGCTCCAATAAACAGAGTGCTTTAAATTCACAATTTTGTTTATTGCCTTGCTTACTTGTCTCTATTCCTGCCATCCATTCTACCTTCTCCTGAGCTCAAAAACTGCAGCTGAACACTTGTTTAGATTTGGCAATACCAACATTATCTGTAATACTACCACATTCTAACTGCATATCATGTCTTCATTTTCTCCTTGCAATTCTACGTGCTTAAGAGGGTTTTTGTTTTCTTTACTGCGTCCTGTTGCTCCTAAAGAAACTTAGCCTTTGCAAATTTGTCTTTTATCTTTACACATGTTCTTTAATAAAAAACTGAATGCCTGGCTTTTTCTTCACATATCTGACAAGCTCAGGTAATTTTTGACATTCTTCCTGGGGCGTTTCAAGTCTGTAGATTTTCTCATGATTTTCCCCCTACCTGGGATATTTAATGAACTTTTTTTGGCCTTTAGTACATGAGCTCATTGGTTCTACTGACCTCACCAGCTCTCAGTTTAATGACTTCTTCCCTAGAGATATAGATGTATATATAGATATATATATACGTATATATATATATGCTTTGCTATTAATTTTATTTTGCTTTTAGTACACAATAAATAATTAATTCAGCCCTTACTATTCAACGAACACTTCCCTTGTTTCCACAGCCTGATTTCTTCCTTTGAACCAGCGATCCTCACATTAGCCCCTCCATATTCTGTACAAAAGTCATCATCTTGGCTTTCACTGACAGATGCCCAACTGTAATGTGACTTCTTCCCTCTCTAGCAACTTCAAGAAGAATATAAGATTTAATTGGAGACAGTAAGGCCTGAGAACAAGCGAAGGCTCTTGCCACTGGCCCATCCATGAGAGGTATTTAATCTTAGCACGAAGCCCACCAGAGCTCCAGCCATTGCTCCAGAACCTTGGACAGGGCTGGGCCAAGGCAAGGACTTCCACAGAGATAGGATAGAGCACCAATAATCACTGTATCAAAGAAGTTTCAATAAGTTAAGAAAGATAAGGAGACTGTAAACATTTCAAAAGCATGGAGGAGCTTGATACTCAAGACAAGAGAGGGAAGAGTCAGCCAAAACAAGGCTAGACCTGACTTTTGTGGAGCTTTAAGTGGAAAGGTTGTTTCTGGGAAACTGGAGCACACAGATCGTGTGGGCTGTGAAGAATGAGGCTCAGAAGGTGCAGTGCTGGAGCTTACACAGGGAATGGCTCTATGTAATACATACAATACTCATACACATGGAAGGTAGAAATTATAAAAAAATAACAGATTTAAGAGTTGAACTAAGTGTTTAATAAGCACTACTTCAATACATATGAATAAAAAGAAAGCACTTCACAGTGGTTCAGCTACTAACATAGTCAGGTGCACCAAGTTTTCTTGCATTTCTCCACCTGTATTCATCAGCCAGATCCATTTGACACGTGGACTGTAAGAACTCTGGAACAGGGCTTACACTTTTGTCCTGTGACTTTACAATGCCTTTCAGAATAAAGGCTTCAACTTTACCTAACACTCCTGTGTATTAGGGTATGCAGAGAACAACACGAAGATAAGAAGAGGAAGAGAATGTGGGTTAAACCTAAGCAGAAGTAGCCACTTTCTAGACAACCCTCTTCTAGCATCAGCACAAAGTGTGCTAGATTCAGATAAGACGGTTCTGCAAAATAAAGCAACATTATGGAAAACTCAAAACAAAAAACCTCCAATTAGTAAAATACTTCAGAAAGATAGTTATCTTTCTTTATATCTCTATTTTTCATTCATCCTTCTAGGAGGAATGGGAACATTTGGTCATGTGAAGCAGATTCATCACCAAATGCACTAAGGTCAGGTGCACAGAAATCTTTTTCTGTGGTTTGACATTGTTTTAACTGACTGCATGTTGACATCAAAGGTTTAAGGTTTAAACTGTCTATTTGAAAATATGCATAAAGCTCCAGCTGAAGACATACAGTTTAGCTCCTGTATTTATGCAATTTTCATCCTCTATATTTCTCTCAAAAAGAAAACAATTTCCACACTCTTTTTGAAATCATCATGTGTTTTGTGCTATAATGACTTTTCCAGAAACCTCTCTGAATGCTGATGACAGAGTATCATGATTCCAGAAAGGAAGCAGAAATGAAATACAAAAAAAAGTGTTAAACAGCCTGTAGTTATGGAAGTGTATTTAGTAATGAGGTAAGAAAAGTGTGCAAATATGTTCTACTAAAGAGCCTGCTATAGTGGGCATAAAGATATACTTTATTAGAAAGAAATATACAAGAAACCACAGTAAATTTCTCAAAATGCACTACAGTATATGGCACTTCCTGCTGCTTCTCAAACTATACAGAAACATCCTCTTCATGTAACTTTGAAATGCAAGGCACAATCATTAACTACAGGAAAACAGAATCTAGTCCTATAAATGCGGCAAGCAAAAAGTAAATATATAGGTATATTTATTGTGTCCAGACTCACATTTCCCTACTCTACCAAATTGTTACTACATCTCCCCCTTGTTAGCTTTGCAGAACCAAAATGCTGAAGAGCATTATATCATATAATATATTATATTACAGAATTGTACCATACAAGAGGGAATCAAATTCAATAAACATCGATCCCTTACACCACTCCAAGCCAGCTGAAAACTGTGGATTGCCTTAGGTGACAAGATGTTGCCATTTCTGATAGAAAATTGCATTATAAATGACAGTGAGGGAGAAAAGGATTTGATACAGAAATGACATTCTGCATTTGTAGGAGTGGTAATTAAAAAAAAAATCTTTTAAAGTGTAAAATAACAGAACTATTGAGGTATGATCATCATGGAATGGGACCTACAGAACAAATGCAAGTAGAGACCTGAAATTACAACTTATGCCTCTAGCATTAACTCCTCAGCTTTTACAAAAATTCTTTAAGAGTGGTTTTTAAATAGACAGTAAGCAATTGAAATCTATTTCTATCCAGAGAACTAAAGTCATCCTTGGTACTACTAAACTGCTTCTTTTCGTTGCTTTTGGTTGCTTCACACTTCACATATTTTCACCACATATTTGTCCTCTCTAATTTTTAGAGAGGTTTATTCCAGTGGCAAAAGCCACTATGCTGTGGAGGCGTTTCAGTAACCTATTAAACTTCTCTCAATGTTTCCATTCTCCTCCTTTCATAGGGAAATCTGTGCATGCAGTGAAGTTTAAGTAGCTGGGTAAATTTTGTTCCTCAATCCTGAGTTAGATGGAAATGTCTTCAGGACAGGGACTGTCTGCTGCTCTCTGTTTACAATTAGCCTGCAGAACTGCTCCTGTCCTACTTACTTGGTCCAGCACTGGACCCCAATAAAGAGTCAGAACAAAAATATGGACTTCACTTCCACTCTACTGTGAAACTTAACTCATTCTTCAAAAAAAAGTCGCACAACTAGATTCTAGTAATTCAATTACTCTTTAAACTAATTTCTAAAAATCTTTAAAAGTATCAGTTACTAGAACCACTTTGCAGGTTTCACTACAATTTAGGGAGTACTTTATTAATCTTACAGCATATAAAAGAGGGAAGCTTGCGTTCTAAGTAACAGCAGTACTGAAACCAGATTTTTAAGCATTCATAGTTTAAGAATAGTTACTACAAATTTTTAGAATCTGTGACCTTTAATAGAAACAGCCAATTAAACAGGCTGTAGTTGTCAGACCAGATTACTGATTTCAAGCAACCCCTCCCCCAATCATGTGACCGTGCTCTGCACTCTATCAATTAAAATTTATTTAATCTTAGTCACTATCACACATGTGAAGATTAAACAGTAACCTGTAAGGGCTTGTGACATACTACTCACTACTAATTTTGTTTCAGAAGGAGCTAAATATTCCCAACATTTTGCTAAGCAATATCCTAATCCGAGAGCAAGGCAGAAATTATTATGATTCCTTTTCCTTTGAAATCACTTTGTGTTCCACAAGCACACATTTCCTAACCCCTTTTCCACTACTGAGGGCAAAGAAACAGATTCAGCAAAGAATCAGCTGCTCCTTCTGCAAGTGTTTCAACAGGCACCAGCTCCCAAACTGCAATGCAGGTGTTTCTGATGATCCCAAAACCCATGATCCATGGTCTGTAATCAGTGTATATATAATCACATAGAACAGTAAAACTGAAAGAATTTTCAACTGATACTAAGAATCAACCATATTGTAAAACTGACAAAGGTCAATTAATCCAAGTTCAGACTTAAGGCAATACCACTGCCCACAAAGACATACAGATAAATGATACACTTTTAATTGTTCAACATCTTAATGATTTCCTCACTTAACAAGCATCTTCCACTCCACCATGGAAAGCTTCATCACTAAACTTTTAAGATACTATTAGATACCTGCTAATTAACAAAGACAGTATTACAAAACTAGTAGCCAGCAATGTTAAGTGCCAAAGATATCCCAGTGGCATGTGAAAACATATCTGTGTTTTCAGACAGTTGAGCTGAGGCTAACAAGTCACAGCAGCCTCCCCCTCCTGCGCTGCCTCCCCAGCTCCCAAGGGAGCACCAGACTTGGGTGGCTAGAATTGGCTTCGTTCCAGAACCAGATTTTCTGGAAGTAGCAGTAAAGAGACATCCTCAGTATTAACCACTTAATTTGTTGACTTAATAAATGTATACAACATCCTGGGAAGCAAAAATGTGTATTCAGTTAATAAACTAGCTCTTACAGACGCTTTTTCAAACCAAAGCATACACAAAGTCAGCAGTCAGCCAGTTTCAGCTTACCTATTAACTGCTTTAAAGTAACACATTCCCTCAATCATACACAGCCAGATTTCCTAGTTCCCAGAACGACAGTGCCTCTTGCAAGAGAGGAGTGTGCTCTGGAAACCAAAGCTTCACACTACCAGTGCCACTGGAAATGCACAGATTCTTTGTATCCCTGAAAATTTTAGATGCATTCTTTAATAAGCTTTAGTTCATAAAAACCTGATGAACTACTTCTTGCCCAGCCTTCCAGAAAAAAGGTGCTGAGCCCTGACTTCTCTATTACACAATTTATAGACAGCTTTTTATCCATGAATCACATTTAACCTGAAAAACCAGGCACGTCATGCTAAAGGACCTCAGAATTTCCAAACCAAAGAAGTCTAAGCCTGAAAAAAAAGTCACCATTTTGAAACTATGAAAATATATCTGTTGTTCTTGACAAATCACAGCGGAAAAGATTCAGCAGTCATTTCCACACACACTTTCAGCCAGCAGCACAAACAGGCAGGAACAGTTGATATTTTGCCAGAAGTGCCAGATAGATCAATACTATTAAAAACTACTGCTAGTTTCTGCAATCCCTCATCTCCTGCCTTGCAAACTTTACTAGGCATATTCTTTATCATCATTATTACTAAAGATAATTTTGTACTAAGCTAGCAGACAGCATCTAATACCAGAAATATGCAGAATCAAAGAAAGATTTGATGTTCTCATTGAGTTCCATTAAAAATCAAACACCAATCCACTAAATTCAACTTAGGTAAAATAATTTTTGCTCAGAACTGTTATAAAAATCACTAAATCTCACAAAACTGCTTTTGACCCAAATGCTTATACCAACTTCCATCCTGTATTAATCAATTATTAAGCAGTTTTACCTAGCAATTAAAATTATTCATTACTACAAATACTCAGGAATACATTGCCTTTGTTATAGAATTGTTGATCTTAAGACTATCAGGTTAATAAAGCATAATTAAATCCAGGCATTTAAGTGCAAGCTTGCAGAGCAGAAAATTACCTCAGGAACAAGATTATTTTGAATTCAACTCCTTGCTTTAGTGGTTTTGGGAACTGGCAAAACAGGAAAATCCTGAAAAGGATGTTTATGAACACCTAACCTGGGTTTTGTTCATTTAAGACACGTTAATAATCCATTGCTAGTGGCAGTTCTTTTGTAAGAAGGGACATCAACAACTGACAAGATTCTTTTTGCTGAAGAGGCTCTTTTTAAAATATATGCTTACTGCAAAACAAATCAACTAAACACACACTGTAAGAACTCATGTAACAGGTAGATGGAGCAAATTAATCTGCAGCACGAGTAACATTCCCCCCTCCTACAAGTTACTTCAGAAAAGCTGCTAGAGGAGTCAAGATACACAGACGCTTCTCATTTCATTGTGCGTGTATGACTGGGATGTGGAATGTGCTCTCCCTGTGTTCAGACCTGTCCCAGATTTCCCTCTGATTTGAAACAGGAGAGAAAAGAGCCTCCCTCTCCCCGAGTACTGGCAGACATCCCCCGTGGGAGGGAGGGAGGGTGGACTTTCACCATCAGGTTCAACAGCACATTCCGAGTATCTTTAAAGACAGAGATCCACTCGGCCCTTGGCAAGACAAAAGCGGCTCACGGCAGACACCCGCAGCGGGGCTGTCCCGGAGGAGGCAGGGAACAGGGAGCTCCGGATCCCGCACGCCGAAGGGCGGGCACGGCCCTAAGGGAGTGGATCCCCAGGGGAGGTTGCCTTAAACCGTATGGCCGGGGGAAGTGTGTTTAAATTTCTGTGTGCGGGAACTGGAAAACGGATTAAATCCCACCTGTGCCCGGAGGCAGGCAGACACACGCTCAGGGAAAGAACAAACAGGGAAAGCCGAACCCCACATGGCAGCTGGCGAGGCCAAGGCGGTTCAGGTGTCGCTGTGAACGAAGGGGCTGACAGAGGAGACTGCAGAGTTCAAGTTCCGCCCACCCCCCAGATACGAGGAGCGCGGGCGGAACCGCCCGGATCGGGGCTGGCTCCTCGGGTGTCAGGAGGAGCGAGAAGCGACGGCTCGGGCTCCCCCAGCTGAGGACGGCAGACGACCCTGCCCCGCCGTGCGCTGAGGGGCGGGCGGAGCGTAAGCCCCGCGGGCTGGGGGAGCGGCGCCCCGGCCCTTCCCCCGCTCCTTTTCTTTCCCCTCTCCACTCGGGCGAGCCCCATTTCCTCCGAGCGGCAGCCGAGGGCGCTGCTCGGGGCCGGGCGGGAGAGGGAGCGGCAGGAGCCAGTGCCGGTAGCGCGTTGTTCTCTGCAGCCAGGCCAGAGAGGGCTGCGTGCCCCCCGCCCCCCGCCCGGGCTCACCTCCTCGATGGCCGCCACCGTGTTCCTGCACTGGGCCATCCGGGTGGTGAAGTTGGAGGCGGTGGGTGACTTGTAATCCTCATTGGTCTCGGACACGAATTCCGACACGGAGATCTGGTCCGGCATGGCGGGGCGGGGATGAGCTAGGGGAGGGAGGGGGAAAGCAGGCGGCTCCAGGGGCAGGGAGGGGAGGGCGCAGGGGGGCTCCCCCTCACATCGCTCGGCAACCGGCGGCGGCGGCAGCGCCCTCCTCGCAGCCCCGCCGTCTGGAGCGGTGTTGTTCCTCCGCCGCCACACAAGGAAATTCCCCGCACCCACACTCCTCCTCCTGCTCCTCCCGCGCGGTCACGCAGCACCAGGGGCCGGGCACACGCCCAGCCGCGGGAGCTGCCTCCACACCCCGCCCTCCCGTTCGCTTTCTCCCTCTCGCTTTCCTTCTCCTCCCTCGCTCCCTCACACGCTCGCGGGGCGGGGGCGCGGCCGAGCGACCCCCCTGCAGCCCCGGAGCGGACCTGCTGCCGCGCACTCGCCACCGGCGCCCGCCCTGAGAAGATGGCGGCCCCCTCCCTCTTTCCCTCCCTCAGTTTGTCCTCCCCGAGCCCCGAGGGGAGAGGAGGTGGCAGGCGCCAGCTGGGTAATCCCAGCGACAGGCAGGACGAATCCAGCCGTGTGGTTCGGATAGTGTTTAACAACAAAAACCCAAGGGCAGAGGAAGGTGAGGCGCAGTGCCTGCCTGTTGCGAGGGGGAGCAGGTTGAAGCCCACAGGACAGGTCTCCGCGCTGTCCCCTCCGGGTCTGCCCGCAGGTGCAGGGACAGTCTCTTCCCTCACAGCTTGTAATTTATGTTTCAACAGTTTAATCTGTTTCACGAGTTCGTTGTCTAGTTTCGAGGGAGCTGAAGAGAAATGCTGTCATTCTCAAGCGGTCCGTGCAAAAATACTTTTAGGCTAAGGAACGTTTAAATCTAGATTCTTAGAAAGCTTTTTCTGTACTCAAGGAATAAGAGCTATCAGAGGAGGTGCTATGTTCTTCAGTATAAAGCCACAAGGATTACTCAAGGCAGAAACGGTGAAACTCAGCAGGAGCTGTGGCTTTTGTGACTGATGCAGCAGAAGAGACAGACACTGGCAACGTGTCACTGAACGAGCATGGTGCTGCTTGCGTTGGGAATACAGGGATGTGATCCATGGCAGTGGTTTCTTTTGGCCTCAAAGACCTTAGGACTTATAGCAGATTCCTGCAGAAAGCTTCAGAAGTGTATTTTGGCCCAGAAACTCTCCTGTGGCTCTTTCACTCCCGTCTGGTGATAGTTATTAGCTTTCTATAAGTGATCCTTTATTACTCTGTTTTAAAACTCTCCGGGGAATTCAGATGAGTAAGCAGGTACTCTTTTGCTGCCGTTTGTAAAATGTCCAAATAAATAACTGTAGGCCTGCCCAGATGTTACTGCCCTTTGCAATCCTTGCTAGATCCTTTAGCATAAATAATAAAGCTTGTCAACGATATTTATTTTACTGCTTGTGGTAAATCAGATGAATTAACAGTGACTATCTGCATATTCTTTCCATTTGTTAACACTTCATAGTTCCCATCCTAATTATTCCTTATTTTCTCCAATGAAAGTCACCATTGTTGTTTTGCTTTTAACTTCTTTTCCACTCTCCTTGTTAATTCTTATGCCTAATCAGTTACTATGGCATGTAAAGGTATACATTGTTTTGCTAGTGATAGATTAAACTTCTTGTCTGTATCTGTACATCACATAATAAGTATAGTTGAATATAAATATTCATTCTTGCTAAAAGTGTGTAATCTTACATCTTCATTTTTGCATCAGCTGATGGTGATACCTTTAAAGCAACACTTATCACACTATTACAGAAATATCATAAACACTAGTATTCTTAAATTGCCTACCATATCTTCCAATGTGGCATATTTATTTTGGTATTTTGAAGGGGATGAAAAACTTGGGGTCTGAAAAGCAAACACTACTAGACATTGACTTTCTTCAGTGGCTCTTCTATCAGATATAGAGCAAATCTGCAACACAGTAATGCAGCCTCTAGTGGTCGTGTCCACAGTTTGATATTGGAGTATGTACAACTGAGATAGCGTCATGGTTCAGCTCCAGCCCAGTACAAAGCAACAAAGTACTACACAGACACTCATTGCTGCTGCTCTGCTCAGTGGGGAAGAGAATCAAAACATAAAGAAAAAAACTTGTGGGTTGAGCCAAGAGCAGTTTAATGATGGAAATAAAATATTATCATAATAGTAATAATTACCATAGCAATTATATTGAGAAGGAGAGAGAGAAAGGACTAAAACAAGATAAACAAGCAATACACAGGACAATGCTCACCAGCTGTTGACCAATACCTGACCTATCATTGAGCAGTGGTTGATGTACCCAGCCAACCCCAGTTTATATGCTGAACATCATGTTCACTGGTCTAGAATATCCTTCTGGCCTAGTCAGATCACCTGTCCCTGGTATGCACCCTTTTGGCTTCTTGTGCACCTGCCTGCAGGCAGAGTATGGGAAAATGGAAGAGTTGTACTTTAGAGTAAGTACAACTTAGCAATAACTAAACTGGTGTGGTATCAACATTATTCTCATACTAAATTCCAAACACAGGATTGTTTCAGCTGTGAAGGAGATTAACACTATCCCAGCTGAAAACAGTACAGGCAGTACCATCATGTCTTTGAATTCCACAGATTCTGTTTTGTACAACAGGTTAGGTTAGATGATTGCGGTGGTATCTGATCTTCTTATATCTTTAACTTAAATAGATTCAAAAATTTGCCATCCCAATGAAACTGCAAGGTCTTTCTGCTTGACAGACTGCATTTGCCTCATCTCATCTCTATGAAGCTAAAGCCCTGTGCTTGGATAAATTTGTCGTAGTTGTTTAGGCTTGGTATCAAGACTCAACAGTTCAGAGAATTCCCTGCTTCTGTTGTGTTTTAGGGCATCAGTTAATTACATCTACAGCTATTATTATTCCAATTTTTCAGTAGTTAAGGAACTATTTTGTACTCAGGCTTTTCTCCTTGTAAGCATTCTTGTATGCAGGGATGAAATAATTTCCCAGCTTATTTCTTGATAAAGTAAACGGAACAACTCCCCTTTTCTAAAGAGAGCAGAGTTAATTTGAATTGCTTTGCATTGACCACAAACCCAGACTGAGTATTCAGGTAGTGACTGAGTCAGCTGACACATGGCACCTCATTACTCTGCAGTAACACTTTTATTAGTGTGTGTGAGTCTTGTGTCTCACTGGAAGGCGGTTTTGTCAGCCCTTCCATCATTTTTATACTTCTAACACCTCCATAAATTATTCTCCTGGTTCTCTACTCCTTCATTGTTATATTCAAGGACTATATTAGACTTATTTTAGGTTATATTAGACTTTCTGGTCCCAATATGATACTCAGGATCATCTATCCCTGCACTCTGGCCTTTGGGTATTTATGAGTGATTCTTAATTTCAACACCCCATTCTTTCAACCTCTGAATTGGGTATTGAAGTGAAATGACTTGATAAGGAGGCAGCTGTGGACAAAGCTTGCTTGTGCAGAATGGGTTACTACTATTTTGTCTCTAGGTTTTTCCTGCTTACTTCCTCACCAAGGCTTTTCCTGTTCTGGTTTTGGATCCTTCCTTTTTTTCCTCCACAGAATACAGCTCCATTAATCAGAATACTTGACTTGTACAAACATTTCTTCCAACACAGATTTCACAACAGGATTAATGGGTACATCAGTCAGTGTTGTTAAAAACATGTCAGATCTTAAAAATAGTAAGACAGATTTAAAAATAACAGATTTTCTTATCTTTTTGTTTATTTGTATGGTTGGTTTTGAGGCTTTAGAAATCTTATCTGTATTTCAAAATCTTTATTTGCATCACTGCTAGTAAGTGAGAAAAACTGAGGACCAGGTGCTATAGAAACAGAATAATAAGGCAGCCTCTGGAGATCCTGATATCTAAAATTAGCTAATGAAAGGCAATTGAGTGAATATAAGGAAATACTGGACCATTATTGGTCTGCATTACAGTCTATGATCTTCACACACTGCTGCCCAAATGTTTCTTAAGTAGGATTCTCAAAAAGGATTATGTGATAGATTGGTATGTTTAAGGGGGAATTATTGCAAGAATAAGGGTCAGCATGAGAAAAGGTTCAAAAGACTTTGTGTCCTTGAAATTTATCATGTCAGAGTTGGAGTGAACATCATGGATCAGAGGCGAAATTAATGTCTGTTTAATGAGGGGACATGCTAAAGGACTTGTGAGAATAGCAGGGAAAGAACATGATGATCTGGTAAGAATATGATGACCCCTCAAGCAGCTGCCTAGGATAGGACCCAAAATGTGTAAGGTTGTTTTTTTTAGCCCACAGCAGTCATGTCATTATTGCCCTCCATGACAGACTGTTTCTGTTTGCTCTATCTTGATTTGATATCAATGGTTTTTCATAGAATTTCTTTCTTTGGTAGCTTTAGATAGTTTGAGGAAATATTTTTTCTTGGCCTTTGTGTATACTCAGTACTTACAATGATTCTGAGGTGTATTTGTTAATTCTGTTAAGGGGGTTTTGAGGGAACACAAGAAGAAGATGGTTCACAGAAAATCTCATTAGCATCATCACTTATCTTTGAACTTTAAAAATAAGCATGCAGATAAATGTAGTCTGGCAGCTGCTAATTACTGGGTGACAATTTTCAGGCAGGTGGATGTTAAACTCAGGAAATTACTATAGTATATATAATTCATAGCAGATAAGAAAAACACTTTTTGGTGAGCCTTATTAGTGGTTCTGTCATTTATCCCAATTCTTACATTCCTTCCATGAAGTATCAATCCCTGGTGCTGATTGTTCAGAGAAACACTTTCAAAACAGCTTCCACTTCCGAAAATTTGTTACTACAGTTTTTGAGAAAGGTTTCTCATGATTTCTAAATTTATTAATCCCCAAAAGAGCAGATATCTGGTTATTTTGAAATCTTTCCTATGATTTTGGAGGTTTAACTCATGTTTTAATGATACCAATTACAAAATGCAGCAGCTTTATAACAGTGTGTCTTCTCTTTTAGAATTAATTTGAAAATAATTCCTATTTGAACGTTTATTTAGTCTCATAGATCTATTTCCAGAGATTTATTTCTATAAATAATTGCTACAAATAAATTATGCAAACTTAAAAAGTTAGTTCAGAAAAGTATATTTTTTCATGTCCTTTTGCATTTGGAAGTGCCTACTTAAAAATCTCTGTTTCAAGCACATGTGATTGTATGCTTTTCTCCTCTACTACATCATGTTTCTCTCAGACTTTTGTGGAGAATTTTAAAAGATTAAGTTTGCCTAGTATTAATAGTAGCAACATCACCTATAACTGAAATAGTAGTGTGAAGACAAAAGAAGGAAAACATGGAGAAGAATGCTGGCATTTTTATTGTGTCCCTCAAACCTCCCCAAAGATATTATTCCAACCAGCAGTGGGGGAACTTGCAGCTCCAAGGATGAAACTGGACAGGACTGAGTCTGTAACATCTTTCAGTGTAATCAGAATTTTGCTTACTGAGATTTGGCAGAGCTACATTATATGTTTTAATTTAAATTCAATATTCATATCTTAGGGTCACAGTATTTGTAAGGTGTGCCCTGGGTGAATGTGTGCACTGCTGTGTGTTGTCTTTCAGGATGCCCTCGAGTGCCACGCCTCTCACGGAGCCTCGGGCTGTGCTGTGTTGTGCGGATCCAGCCTCAGGCCCCTGGGCCGTTTTAGGAGCCCACATCAGATGGGAGCCCTCAGAGATACTGACTGCTGAAGTTACAGTGCTACAGTCCCAGAAAGATTCTTCCTGTCCCAGAGACAGTCCCAGAATGTTTCCCCTGGCTGGGCTGCTCTCTCAGCCTGTGTCACCGTCCCTAACCACCACAGCCATTCAGTCTCCGCACTGGGCCATAAACCAGCCTGCTGACATAAAGGGAGGAGAGTAACATCTGCAGAAGGAGACTGTGTCTTTCTACTACCCAGGCAGTTGTAAATACCTCTACAGTCACAATGTTCAAGAGAACAAGCACATCCTGAAGGGTCACTTCTCAAACCTCAGGTCATGCTGAACCACATCCTTCCTGTCAGCAGCTCAGCTGTGTCTAAAGACCACACAATGGAGGTACCCTTACACAGACATGGCTTTTGATCTTATTATGATCTTAATGGCTCCAGATCAATGAAAATAGGCAAGGTCAGCAGTCTGTGAGCCAACTTTTGCACTCACCAGACCATATTCCATACGCTGCTCTGTTGTGTCAGATTCCTGACTTATAGCTTGAGATAAGGTGATTTCTCTTTTGAGAAATTAAAGAATTACAATTCAGTGCCAGATCAGCAAAGGTTCAGGTGACAGCACTCACGTGGAATACATGATGCTTGTGGATGGTGCTTAGGAATGAAGAGACATTACTTGCCGTGGGCACAATATGAAAAGATGAGGAATGTTCTCAGATTCAAGAATTTTTAGAAATAAAAAAAAATTCCAGTATTATTGTCAAACACAAAGCACCTTTATTACTCTCATAAATTTGCTGTAAAGGACTGATTCCTGAAACTTAGTTCAGAAGACAGCAGTGCTCCATTGCCCCACTGGAATTTAGCAACTTGAAATTTGGTCTGTCTTCGAAAAGCTGCTTAGAATACTACAAAACCCAAGGAAATTAAGTTCAGTAGACAAAGACTGTCTAAAAAAGAGTACTAAGACTGAAGTTCACCTGGCTTTAACATGGAAAACAAGGATAGAAATTCAAAGTTTCCCCATTGTAATAAGGCATTGCTAAAATCAAAGTAGAATTTAAACAAAAGAGTATAACTCTATTTTGTTTCCCAGAGTCAAGCTTGCAATCAAGAGTGTAGCATGTGAGATCAAGCACTTCATGAATGTCTGCTAAATAAAATATGATGACCTTTAAAGTGGAGAAATACATTTAGAAATGAAAACAAGTCTACTAGCCTGGCATCTTCTATCTATATGGTAAAGTCCTCACTTATTCAAGCATATGCAAGATCAACTGCCTGGAATGGGAATATCTACAAGTGATGAACTTTAAGCAACATGCTGTACTGGAAGGTGTTCCTGCCCTTGTCAGGGGCATTGGAACTGGATGATCCTTAAGGTCTTCTCCAGCCCAAACCTATTCTAAGATTATATGAACTAGCTGCCTTGGATGCCTTTCAGTGGCTATCCTTTTCTACATTTTTTTGCTTGCCTGCATCTGATCTGGAATCCATGGAAAATGGTAGGAAATTAGTTTACTTGGTGGGACAGCTTTTTGGTAGTAGGGGATGTGGCAGGTCCTAGGCAGTACAGAAAGGAACTCTTTTCAGAGTGGTGGTTCTGCTCTTGAATTTTGCCTGAACAAGATCATAGCCCAGAGGTGTTCTTAGCTACTGATACTTGTACTTAGCTATTTGACATAGGCCTGCATAGACATTCTCCTGGGGGAACTGCTCCTAGCTGCTCTGAGTGGTAGGGAAAGACCCTTTGGAGTCCGTACAGCTTGGGCCAATCCCTGCCTAAGGAGGCTGAGGCAGAAGGATTCAGTGGAGAAGTTCTACTGAGAAGACATAGTTTGTATAGCATGGCACTGTATGGATAGAATGGGATAGAGTGTTTCAGCTGGAAGGGACCCAGGGTGACCATCTCTCCAACTGCCTGACCACCAGGGCTGGCCAACATTAAATGTTGTTAAGGGTGGTGTCCAAACGCCTCTTAAGCACTGACAGGCTAAGGACATTGATTGTTTCTCAAGGAAGCTGTTCCAGTGTCTGACCACCCTCACAGTAAAGAAATGTCTCAAGATGTTTTGTCTGATGCAGCTTTGAACCATTTCCCTATGTCCTGTCACTGCACTCCAGGGAGAACTCACTTCCCTCTCTCCCCATGTCCATTCCTGAGAAAGCTTTAAAGAGCAATGAATTCACCTCAGCTACCTTTAGCTACCTCTAGCTTCAAACTAGACAAAGCCAGTGGCCTCACTTTGTGCAGAACATGCCTTCCAGCCCTTTCACCAGCCTTGGTGCCTCACTTTGCTAATTATGGCTGCTTCAGTCACAATGACTCTGCACTTTGTAGGTTTGAATTTAGCATTTTGTGTGTTTTAAACACATCATTTTGTTTCCTGTGCTGTCATCTAAAAATAACTGTGCAGTCTGCTCTCATCACACTTACCATAGTACCACATTCTTAGCTTTGCTTGCATCTTACCTGTGTATGCACAAGCTGAGTCATTACCCTCCTATACTAGTAGCTATCCGTTTTAAAATGCAGTCCTGAGTATGGAGTTGTGGCCAGGCACTCTCAGAACTGCAGGGGAGATCTAGCAGTGTTCCTGCAGTTGCAGGACAATGGATGTAGGGACTATCCTTGGATAATGTGGCTCAGTGTTAAGTTAGAATTAATATGACAATGGAGTTTCCTAGAGTACAATTATAATGTTTTGAAGTACATAATAAAAGTATATGGGAGATGGTGAACAGGTGAAAAAGCAAAGCATGTGGATTTAAATAATCTCTGAGGCTGTTTCAAGAACAGCACAGGCGCTTCAGCAGTAGAAAAATGTGCATGTCAGAAATGAATAGATTATCTGGCACCTAAAGACTTGTAGACTTCAGAGAGAAAAACTAAACCTAAACTAATACAGCAAGATGTGTATTACTTTTCTAGTCTTCCTTATTACTTATTAAACACAATTTAAGGAAACAAAATAATTTCATTAAACAGGGAGAATTGGGATAACTAACTAACCAACTTTAACTCTTTGAAGACAACTTTTATAGTGGTAATAATAAATCCACCACAGGCAAAACATTCTAGCTTAGAACTTGATCAGTGCAATCATTATTTTGCCACTAAAAAGACAAAAAATCATATGTTTATTTATGAAGCATTTATTGTGGATAGAGGATAAATCATAAGCATGAACCGTATATAAAGTATTTGTAATAAATAGAAATAACACAAAAAACTCAGAAAATACAGATTGATCTGAAGCACTGCATTATACATACTGTTAATGTTTGCTAAGTAACAGACAATCTGAATGAGGCTCACAAGGTCTTCAATATGTACAAAAACCCTGAGTGTTGTAACAAAGACCCCCTTTCATTGGTGTTATCGGCAGCTGATCCCTACTGAGCTTTGTGGATTAGTGGCAGACAGTGACGAACTTCAGTAGAAATGTACAGACTTTTGGATGCCACAAAGCTCAGTCCTTTTACATCAGCTTTATTTGTGTTTGAACTGAGTTGCACTCACTCTCTTAAGGTATCTGACAGTCTTTCTTTTAGTGTCACTATCTAATGTCTAAAAGATAGTGAAAAGTAATAATGAGCACACAGTTCTCAGTGGCTAAAAGAATGTGTCATCAGTACCCAAAGGAAAAAGAGAAAACAATCCATTGTTAAAGTCCAGGTAGGATGAAAAATGTACATAATTGTGATATGCATTAAAATAACAACAGAAAATATTACTACCTCAAAAATTCATTTAAATAGTCCACCCAGAAAATACTAACACTTAGAACCCAAAAAGATGTAATAAATACCCTGTGCTGCAAGTAATTAACTTTTCATGCCTCAGCACAAAATGCTCTGAGCATATTATCAATGAAGTGAAACAAATCACATGCCAGCGTGTTGCTTGTTGTGTACAAGATGATTAAAAATAATTTTTTTAATCCTTCATTCATGCTGACATAAGCATTTACAATATTGTTTGAAGGAAACAAAAAACTAAACAGCAATAACTAACCTGCCGTTAAGAATTCAAATGAAGCAGTGCTTGGATGCTGTGCAGTTGCTTACTGTGATGCATGTAAGGAGCCTTAAGGCAGTCCCTTAATTCCTCTGCATTAGCATCCCAAGTAGCAGCTCATGAAGGAAATCTGGCTCCACAGAACTAGACTGTCCATATGGGTCAAAGTAAGCTGAGACGAGGATTTGCTTCACAATTGCTGCGTGCATGAATGGCGAGTGATGGAAAGTGTCTTTGCCAGGCTGAGAGCTGAGGCAATCCACTCCCTCCTGTGGTTTCTGAGCACCTCTGAAATAAGGCTACTCTGCTGTAAACTGCAAGCAACCTAATCTGATATTTATGGTTTTACAATCTAGTTTTGTCGTGTAGGAGAATAATAGATCTGCAAAAACTTATTAAGATTTCCAGTATATGATTCAAAGCACATACGTTATTTTTAAGGCAGCTCAGACTTTTTCTAATACATTTTTAAGTGTTAGAAAACTTGTTGAGTAAATACTACATTGTTTCATCTCAAACCAGGGAAAAGAATTAGTGCAGTAATTGCAAAGCAATTTATAAGAGTCAGTCGAGAGGTTTAATACAGCATTCCAAGGAAATCACATGATTTCCATTCACATATTTTCATTATCTTTACACTTACAGACAACACAGCACTCTGTATCCAAAGCTATTGTCTTGTGATAATGGTCATAAGAGAGCTATTACAGTGCACAGTTGGTTTTGGCCAAAGGTAGAGATTTGGTTCACGATACTTATCTTTCCGGAAGGGAAAAAAAAAGGAAAAAGAAAAAAGAGAAAAAGAAGAAAAAAAATTTTAGAAATTGAGGAAGTTCTCTAATGCAGGATGTCTGATTATTTGCACAGATTAATCTGTGATCCTTATGACTTGAGCTAGTCTGTTTTTTATTTTTCCACATATACAACTTCAAAATCAGAACAATATAGGAACCCTCTACCAATGAAAATTCTTCGTTTCCTGCACTTGAACAAAAAATAGTCTAGATATTGGCAGCTCCTTTTAAAAAAATTAAATGTAGGAGAAGGATAAACACAGCTGAAAACAGTTTTTCAGCTTCTATAAATGTACTAAAAAAAAAGGGAAAAAAGTTGAAAATCAAACTAAAAATTGGAAAATAAAAATACGTAGCCAGTATTTTCAAACCATTTATATAGGAAAATTTATGGAAACCTGGAAAGTGGAGTTAATTTTCACATACATTTATAATGAAATATAAAGTGCTTGTATGTTAAATATGTATCATACTGATGATACATTATAAATGTGTAAGAGAGAGATTTATTATTTATATTGCTTCAGGAGACTGTACTTGGTTCTTTTCAGTAAAAAGCAAGAGGGTGTTTCTCCTTCCTCAAAGACTATAAAATGCCTCTTAAGCAAATATATTGGATTCTGTACCTTTAAATTTGAAACAAGCTATTTTATGGGGGTGGGATGGTGTGCAAAATGAAATGTAGCCATAATTGTTAAGGTTTGTGACATACTGTGTATGGCTCAAGCTGTTATATCTATTCCTATAAGCATTCAATTAAGGAGCCCATCTTCAGTGATGTAGTCTAGCACACTCCTGGGATCTAATCCAATGTCTTTAGCTATCTGTTTTACATGAAACCAATTATTGTAATATTGCTAATGTCTAAGTGGTATTGTCCTGAGTACTATTTTCAGCATGGTCCAAAGTATTTATTTCAATGAGATTATCTATCTACTCTACAATTTATTACGCACTCAAGAATATCCATGGAGTCACATTAGCATTTTTGTATTTCACAGCCAAATGTTCAAGCAAAATGTAATATGAGATAAATAATCAGCTGACTAAATTTAATGCTCTCCACTTCTGTTTACATAAAATGACCTCTGGCTGGTGCTTGACCTCTCTCTATCCTCATTTGGAATTCCCTGCAACAGCCTGTGTACTTTAATGCTCTGTTTTTCCCTGATGCTGTGTGCTGCTAGCTCAGCTCTGCTATAGACTGCAAGCACAGTCTGGAAAACTCTGGAAAAGGTAATTAAAGCAGTGTCATAGGAATTTGCAGAAGAAAAGTTCTGTCTTTAGCTACCACAAATTATCATTGTTTTACAGAAATAATAAAACGTACCCACGGGCACTGAGCTCTCAGTGGGGCCACTATTTGACCACGTCTGAGCTAGTGCAGTTCTGCTTTGTGCAATTCTGCCTTTCCAGAAGTACAAGGGGGATAATTATCTAGTCCAAAAGAGTGTTTAGGCTTTGTGCAGTAACATAATGCCTGTTTGTTGCAAAACAGTGTGTTGTTTTCATACACTATTGTTAGCAGGTTCTGACTATTTGCATGACAAGTGCTGGGGTTTGTGGAAAACTGCAGACAACTGTGAGGCAGCTACACTTCATTATGATTTCTGTTACCATTGTCATGGTTTGTTGCTGGCCTTGTGTAACATGTGCTCTATGAGCCCTTCAGTGACCTCATGTAGCAGTCCTGCATTGACCTCATTTTATAACAAAGTTTTCATTTATGCCAAGATTTTAGAAAACATAGCAACAGAACAAGTGGAAAACTTAGATTTGGTGATGCTTTGGACTCCCTTTATTACAGGAAAATAGTGAAAATGTAATGGAGTGACAAAACCCAGTACTTGCATCTGAAGCACAGGAAAGGCAGGTATGCAATGATTCTGTGGCAAGGTGCAGTGGGGTGACCTGCTTTTCATTTGAGTGAATTTATTGTGTCTCATGAGGAACTTGCCAACAAAGCTTTAAACAAAGATAATGTTTTAGGGTCTGTCTTGTAAAGGAGGCCCCAGGATGATTTAAAGCTTTTCAGATGAGATAAGTACATACAGTAAAGTGTGTTTTTTCAAAGGAGGAACATGAACTTGCTGGTATGATTGTGGGGAGGCAGCAGTAAAACTGCAGTGACAGAGGGGATGCTTGCAGGAGTAGCATAGTAAAGGCACCAGATTAAGACTAAATATCTGTCTGGAAGCTCATCTTGTAAGCTGCTTTTGTCAAAACTAAGCAAGTCATTGCATGCCACAGTCATTCTAGGATAAAATATCTCAATGCACTTTCATTTTCAGTCTGAGAAAAGAAGAATTCTGCTCAGTGAATACTAAAAAAATTCTTCTATCTTTTGAATGGTAAGGACATATTAATTTTTTCCATCTCAAAAATCCTGAAATGTCTCTCCTTTCTGAGGAGTTTTCTGTTGGAAAAGTATGCAGTTGTCCTTTCTTCCACTAGCACTGGGTGTCTATTTAGTCTGCAAACTAGAAATCATCCTGAAGCTGAATGAGGCTTATGGACTCAGTATCAATGGGAAATACACTTTTGTTGGCTCTTTCTGTCATATGCTTATCAAAACTGCTAACACATCAAGTGTATTTTGATATGCAACATGTAATAGAAACAGTAAATTCATTGACTTTCACTTCATGCAGGATTGTGTAGAAACACAGCCAAACTGTAGATGTGTTTGCTTTCATTTTCCAAATTTCTGTGAGGTAAATTCTTAAGCGTTAGCCTGCACTAATAACTTGCTGAATTAAGCTTCCTCAGGCTGCTGGTGATGGTGATTTTCAGCTAAAACTATAGAAAACGTGCACTGGACAAAACATTATACTATGGCAGTTTTTGACAGAAAGGAAATGATTATTTATTGAATATTGCTGGAGGGGCTAAACTAGCATAAATAAACAGAAGACAAGACAAAGACCAAGGGAAGTGCAGTCTAAAAAGCTAATTTAAGCATATTTGAAACCTCTGAAAAATTCACATGAAAAATAAAAGGATTGCTGTATGATATTCTTCTCCACTTGACCCGAATTCCTATATTGCAGTAAAGAATCAGGACATTCATCAAGGACATTCATCAAGGATGAGTATATTGTTATGTATAGGATTTCTCATTTAAGAAGTTTCTGAACGCTTCCATGGGAAAAAAAGCAGCTGAAGCACCAGCTGGCTTCATCCAAAAGAAATCACATGTATATATACAGAGGAATTTGTTGGGTATTGTTTTGTTCTTTTTGGTCTGTCTTTACAAAAGGAGGCAGAAATATCACTTAGATAAATAAATAAATACAGGATAGGGCACACCCACTGAAGTCTGGTACTGGTGATCTGAGAAAAAGCTGAGAAAGAAAAGGGGATTTTTAATCAGGTTTTGAAAGAGAAAGATTTGAGGATGGGAGCTATAGAATTATACACTATTATTTTGATTTTTCTTGTGTTTAGGAAAAGAAAATCTGTTTGGAAATCATAGCAATTGCCCTCAAATCAGCTCCCCCTTCTCCGTGGCACAATTCCCCTAGAGCCCAGTAAACTGGTCAGCCATTTGAGGCACAAGGCAATAAGAATGTCGTTTGGAAACAGGGGATAGGAAATATTAATAGGATCCAGAATAAACCTGCAGTGTACCAGGATGTCCGTTTTTCCAGGATTCATTTTACCACCAGAAAATTTGGAATCAGATGATCACAACTTGTAATCTACATTGTAATTCAGTGCTGGAGTGTAAGCAATAGCAAAGCACTAAATGACATTTCAACCTGTCCTTTGAGATATAACAGGCACTGCTTCCAGGCTTCCTCTCCTTGTAGCACTGTGTGAGTACACCCAGGCAGCTGAAATGACACAAACAATGAGCTTCAGGTACAGAAATGCATCAGTAAAAGGACAAGCTAGCTGCTAAAGGACAGTAAAAAGTGGAAAAGCTCAGCAAAATTACTATTTTTGTAGAGGAATTTAACTGAGGAGTAAAAATTGTTGAAAGAGTTCCTGTGCTGATCCCCTGTTTCATTCTTAACGTTACTTTCAAATCAGATCATGCAGGTAGTTCAATGAAATGGGTTTGGTTGACAAAATAATTGCTATAACCATTCTGATGCTATCTTAAAAGACAGGAGGTGGTTCCAGAAGCATTTTCCCAGCATGTACATTTTAGTGCAACACACTGAAGGACTCAAGGAGAAATGGATAAAGAACTCAATGTTATTTAGCAGTCCTAAATCCACAGAATAGTGCTCAAATAGGTGGCAACATATAATAGATATAAAAGTACAATTTATGAAATCCTTCTGATTTTGGTAAATATGAGTAATTATTATTTATTTGAGTTAAATTAATTCAAGCAAATTATAATAAAGGTAATTAAAAGAGCAATTGAATAATAACTTGAAGACTGAGGAGGAATGGTGTTGGGAGTTATTTGGATTGCAGAGTTATTTGGGCCTCTGATTTCTGAGAAAGAAATCCTTTCAGTGTGCTAAGAGGGGACTCTGATTACAGCAATATTCTTAACCAAATTCCTGTAACGCTCTTTCATATTTAATGAATATCTTTATTGCTTTGTCTGCTCTAGGATGCAAATGCAATGATGTGTATTAATTATAAGATCATAAAATTTTAGTCAGAGGTGGCACAGGTCATCAATTCATCCCAAGATTGTATCACCAGCTTCCTCACAGGCCTTGTCTGAGCGGATCCTAAAAACTTAGTGAGTGTAATTGCTACAAACAGTGTAATTCCACTGCTGTGCTCCTCTCCACTAAAAAGTTCTGAAAACGGTTCTGAGGCTTCCCTTTGTTTTTCCTCCATAGGATAAATATCCCTTATTCTTCAATTCTTTCCTTGTGTTTCTAGACCTCCAATTACTTTTATTACTCTCTCATGGTTTCTGTCCAGGTGATCATATCTTCTGTGCTTTTGTTGGAGAGAGAGCAGGTGATGGAGTGGTAGTGCCTGTGGCCAAGGGATCTCTGTGCTTTGCACCACTTGCTGTTCTCCTGCATCTTCCTCCACCACCACACCATGGCTTTTGTGCCCTATGTGTGGCAGTTGCTATGTTTCCCCAGGACAAAAAGATTCCTTCTAGCCCTGAAAAATCCTTCTGATTGAGGAACAGTGAATTGTAAGAGTCACTAGATGGGATGGACACAGAAGACAATTGATGGGATTCCAACCTTTCCTGTTCTCCACAGTCCCTCTGTCTTTCAGGACTGCCATTGTCTTTGTGCAGTTCAGCCTTTGTTACATTTTAACAAATTCTGTTACACTTTAACAGCTCTGGGTTGTCTGCACTTTTGCCAAGCAGAAAAATTGCAAGAGTAATTTGGAGGATTATTAACACGGTGTTGGGAATAATCAATGAACCTGCAGCCTGGGGGATCTAGGCCTTGCCAGCCCTATGCCAGGTCTGGCAGAGACTGGAGGTCCAGGGTGGGTGCAGGAATAACACCTTAAAAAAAGACTAGGAGCAAGATTTGCAGAGCACAATTGTTTATTGCTTTCACTCCAGCACATGGATAATTTCACAGCACAGCAAGCAGGAGTCAGGGATTGTGCACAGCACAGTGGGTCAGGGCATTCTCCACAATTTGCCCCTCCCATTTGTCCCGGGCGACTGAACAAGCTGTGGCAGGCACAGGTGGTGACCGGGGCTGCATTTGGGCTTCTTGCTCTCTGTCTGGTGCCATCTGCTCCTCTTTGCTCCTGCAAAAGCCATGCAGCAGACAGCAGAGAAGCAGAATCCTTCTGAAGTTAGTCTGAGAATTTTCTTCCCTTTAAGGAATATTCCTCTGGCCTTGAGATGGTCATGTATATTTTCTATAGCCACCTGTGGATGGTCATCCCACAGCTATGAGGCACCTTTTTTTCTCATGGGATGATTTCAGAGGGGGAGTCCCTTTATTCACATGGCTACAGTGACTTCCTAAAGTCTTAGCTGAGGCCTCTCTCTGTTTACAGTGCTATGGCACCTGGAGCTGATCACATCCAAGCTGCTGAGTTCCTGCTGCCCCACTCAGCCCCAGACACGTTCCTATTCCTCACATTGCACAAGCTCATTGAATTATGTGGGGAGCTGACTCTAAGAGCTGCTCTGACAAAAAAAATAATCACTTTTTTGGCAGAGCCAGCTGTCAGCCCCCTGAACTGTCTCAGCATGTGGTTGAATTAGAAGCAGTGTTAACAAAAATAAAAGGATGGGAATGTAGCTGGGAAGTCCTGCAGACGGCAGAACTACAGCAGCCCAGACTGAGTACCACCGATGGCTGTACAATTGCACTGTCCCTTTGTGATGTGTGTGATGAGCTTTGAATTCCTCCCCCACAGCTCTCTGACCACTGCCAGGTATATACCCAGCCTACTGCTGCTGCTTAAGATAGAGGTGAACATGGCATGTTGCTCATGTGGTAATAGGTTGTAAATTACTATAATAAACTTGTTATCTCCTACTAAGTGAGGTGATAAAGGTGGGTGATTAAGCAGTGCACAGATCTCACATAATTGTGGAAATGTGGCCTAAGTATATAGGTTTCCATTCTATATAGGTTTCTACTTGCTCTGAATTCCCTCTAATGTTTTCTTCTGATTTTTTTCTTATAAGTGCAGACCATTTTGAATTCTGATCCTGTCAGCCAATATCCTTTCAGTCTTCTGCAGTTTTATGTTGTCTGTAAATTTAATAGAAGTGTTGCCTAGTCCATTATCTAGGTTACAAATGAAACTTTGAATGAAACTGGACTTGGGCCAGATTTCTGTATCCCCAAGCTTGATAGAAATAGCTTTCTTGATCAATCCCTCAATTTAAACAGTGGGTCCATCAATAACTACTCTTAGCATATTGGTGTCCAATTAGATTTTGTACCTACCTTCTGCTACTTTCACCTAAATGTCTTCTGAAATCCATCCCTCCCAACTGCATCCCACCTTCACTGTATCAATGGATTCTCATATACCAAGATGATAAGCATTTTCAGGGACAGTTTGTTTCACCTCTAAAGGGAGCTTATTTCTACACTTAAGGCCACCTGAATACATAGTAGCTAATCTTCCCACAATGGTGGGAAATTAATATGGTGATTTCACAACAGAGTGACAATAAATAAATTACCTGTCAATGGTCTGCAATTTCTGTGAGCATTTGCAAAGTCTGGAAGTCAGCATCTTTCTCATCCGTTTCTTTCATGCCTGTGAATGGAAATATCTGCTGGTGTTTTTTTTCACAGAAAAGCAATAGAAGCTGATCCTCATTAGTGGTGACTGTTCTCCATAGTTTTGCAGCCAGCAAGGCTGTTCATGCTTTTCTTTTTTTGTGGAAGTGGGGCATGTATATGACATCCCCATGGCAGGAGAGCACATACATTGTTTAAAACTAGCTCCTTGTGCATTTTGATAACCAGTTGAGGTTGCAAACCCAGCTGTTCCCACAATAAGCCTTTATATTTTAATGCTATGATACAGCATCTTTGGTGTTGTTCTTTTATCTCACTATTTTATATTTCCTACTTTCTGCAGGTAATTGACACTAAAGGGAAGGATCTGGCAGGTAATCTCTGCCTTGTGTACTGTCTGTTTAGAATTACTTTCATTGGTAAACTGAAAGCCAAGGGAAAAGGTGCACGACAGTGGAATCATAGAAATAAGGTCAATTAATAATAGCTAAAGGAAGAGGAAAGGCCACTCAGCCTTTCCTTCCACAGTATTCTGAGAAAAGCTTAACTGCAGGCTCCAGACTCATTCCATATGTAAACCAGCTCCATATATAAGCCATCTCTGCTTTTGCCCAGTACCAGTGCTTGCAGTAAGTTTGTTTTGAGGCAGAGCTGGCTTTGCTTAGTGAGAAGGTATTATTTGAAGTCTGTACATGTATGCTGCCAGCCTTGAAAGCACAAAACTTCCTGTACACAAGCATCTAACTGAGTATAAAATACTTTATTTAGGTTTGCTGTCACTGGATAGCATTTATATGGTGGTACAAATTCACTGTGGTGATGGTACTAAGCCCAGAGAAATTATTTCCTCTCTTCTTATGCAAGAGAAATTGTAGAAATCACTGGATTTTTTTCCCTTTCTAACAAAATTATTTTAGTGATGGTGATAAAGAAGTCTCTGTAGTAAGATGGACAGAATTATGTCACAGCAACATGTTGTCAGTCTCTGAGTCTGCCAGATATTTCAGTTTTGACCTTTACTGTCCTCAGTACTGGAGTTAACTATGACTGGACAGTACTTACCAGTTTTAGTCTTCTCAGAAATCTCTTAGCCAATGCTTGCTAATGATAACATAGTGTCTGTTCATAGCTTCTGTGTTTTTTGAAGACTGTGGCACCGTTGTAACAGACCATGATAATGACCTTCAAATTGTGTTACACTTAGATGTTACATCTGGTAATCACTACATGCACTGACACTTTGTTAGTGTGGTACAGGGGAAGTGACCCCTTTGCCCTGCAGCTTGCTGGTTACACATATAAAATCAAGGTAAATATGATACAACTCTGATATTTAACATTTTATAGTCAGTTTCTGGGATGTAAATCAGTACCTCACCAGGAAGAGGTGCAAAACATCTTCAGGCAGAAAGGCTTTAAGGCTTGATCATCCCTTGTGGCAGAAAGTCCACGGGGTGTGATACTGCGTGTCTAATTATGATTTAGAATTTTGGAAACTGCCAGAGAACTTCAAGAAAGATGTTAATACTACCTTACTATTTGGAAGTAGTAGGAAAAAATAACAAGAAAGCCCCAGTCACCAACAGAAGACAGCTGTCTTGAAACAGAGAAATTTAATCTTCCAGCTCTGAATAGGAACAGTTTTCTCAGAAAAACGTTCAAGGTATCTTTAAAGGGATGTCTCCTGGAGAAGCATTAGTTTATTGTTCTCTGCAAGCAAGAAAAACGTCAGAGTCACTGTAAGGGCTGTGTGGGAGGTCCTGTACAATATGCCTTGATTATAGAAAGATAAGTATATGTTTAATTCTGATTTTACTGCCTGAAAGAAGAAATAAAATGCTTGTGAGAAATTTATTCCTAAATTAAGTGAAATCCACCACAGTCTATTAGTTTTAATGCCAAGATATCTGCCCACAGTCTAATCAGAGAGACATTTTATTAAACAAACAACATCTGACATTACTAAGGCAGTATCAGCCTACTGTTTCTTGAATGAAGCAGCTAATAAAGGATGTAATTTAAGAGTTTTCTAAGCTGCTTATCCCACAGTTATGGAGATATTTCTCCTTAAAGCAGAAGAGGCAGAAATCAGTAAATGCTGTTGTAGGTTACCACTCTCCAGACTTTCTATGAATAAGATCTAAGATTTCAAACTTTAAGCACTCATTAATTTTTTTAGCTCCTAGTAACTACAGTATCCATTTAATAAAAAACTCTTTGAAGATTCTCAACGAGTTTCTTCATGAAATCCAGATAGTTAATTCTGATAAAATTGACTGATATTGAGGGGTATATCTTAAGGACTTAAATTTCTTTGTCATTTTGGTTAAAAATCTATTTGACCCAAAGCAAACAATACAACAATGATGCATCCCAGATGACAAAACGAAGTGTAGAGAAGGAATCCTATAAGGGGGGGTGCGGTTAATCTTCATAATCATAGCTCCTCTACACATCCAACACTTATTTTGTTTTCTTAAACACTGAAGACCTTGGTTTGTTGTTTGCTTTTGGTTTTTTTAAATATTTCTTTTTCCTTAAATTTCAGGCTTTAAGATAAATCTACAAATTATATCAAGGTAGCAAACATACTTCAGCTACAAGTTTTCAAGGCTTTATTATGAACAGTGATCTGCAGAAATGTTGTTTTAATACCTCATAGACATTCTGGATACTCGTGTCACGTATTTGTTGTCAACAAATATTTGAAATGTCTTCCAAAAAGATTTGGTCATTTGTCCACAGCCTAAATTTAATGTGACACAAGATATAAATATCAATGGTTTAAGCCATTGCAGGATATTAGAGACAGCCACTATGTTTTTTGCATTTGTTTTCATATATTTTCTATATATTTTGCATTTATATATATGTGGTTTCTTACAGAGACTAATTTCTCTCCCCAGGCATGGGAATAACAGATGGTGTCAGTCAGGTAGAACCAACAGGGTGTGTATGAACAGTCAAGAGACAAGGAAGTTTGCTTTGGAAACAGAAGAGAACAGCCAAAATCTCCCTTTTCATAACTACTTGGGAAAGAATTTTCTCCTTCCTTCTTCATCTTCTCCTAAGTCCAGGACAGTGGTTGGGAGTTGTTTCAAATGTATTCATAGCCGTCTTTAAATTTGAAAAGGGAGTTTGGAACGAGGACCAGGCTGAATGTCTTGCAGGCGGGGCTTGTATTCCCAAAACTTGAGCAAAATAGGCTCTTGCAAAATATGTAAACTTTGCTTTTCCATTTAAAGGCTTATGATGGATGAATAGTCAGGAAAGCAGACATAAAGTCTTTCAGTCTCCAAAATCTAAGAATATGTTCATAGAATATTTTTATTTTGAAAGCTGGTTTCCAAAAACAATTTTCTGTGCTGCAGCAGAAACGTACTGTGCTTGTAGAGTCTTGGTAATTTTGTGTGGTATTTGCAGTCTACCAGAGATGTTCCTATAGGGTGTTTGGGTCAGTGAGAAGCTGCTCATGGAACCAGTCACCATTTCCCATGACACATGGACTGTGTTAAGAAGTAGTGGCTCAGAGGCCCATGCTGAGGAAGAACAATTCTACAAAATTTAAAAAAGGTGGAATAATTGAGCATCCTACACCACTTGAGGATTTCTCGCATTTAGATTTCCTTTTTCACAGAGTTCTTGACTGAAGAAGTTACATGAAAAACCATCTGGTTTCCAAGGCATTGGTTCATAGAAAAGCATAAAAAATTGAAATACGCAAATTGCATAGCTTTTCCCATGACGAGAGATTTGGTGAATTTCTGCTCATAGAGTACTTTGTGTGAGAGCATGAGGCTGCTAAACCAAGTTTGGAAAAGCCCTTTCAGCTTTTGGTCATAGCTCTGCCCATTTCATATCTCCATGATCCATTCTTGATTGGCTAAAGGAGTGTAATTTCCCATCACAGAAACTCAGCCTGGGACATGTCTATTTGTGCAGGTGTAGAACACAAGATGCCTGATCAGACCCCAGCCTGGTGGCTGCATGGTGATGGTGTTTGAAACAGATTGCTCTGTAAAATGGCATCATGTCAGGTTAAAAAGAATATTTATAAGTGGAAAAATTAAAAAAAAAAAATCAAGTGAATAATGTTTTTTCCTGCCTCTTTGAAAGGTTAATGTGTTAAGGAAGGAAGCATTTCACATCTATGCAAAATGCCTTTTTATACTTCTTATATTTATAATTATAATTCAAATATTTGATAATTTCTCATTTTTACAAGCACTTGTAGTGACAGGACAAGGGGAATAAACTCAAAGTAAAAGAAAGTAGGTTTAGATTAGATATTAGAAGGAAGCTCTTCATTGTGATGTTGATGAGGCACAGCAACATGTTGTCTAGGGAGGTTGTTGATGCCCCATCCTGGGAAGTGTTCAAGGCCAGGCTGGAGGGAGCTCTGAGCAACCTGATCTAGTGGGAGGTGTCCCTGCCCCATGGCAAGGGGCTTGGAACTACATAGTATTTAGGGTCACTTCCAACCCACACCATTTTGTAATTCTATTATCCTGCTATTTTAGAAATATTCTGATTTAAAGTATTAAAAGGTCTCAGTGATTTTGTTTCTTACCAGCTTTAGTTATTTATGACATTTTCTGCACCTACATATGGGCAAAGCTTCATTATTTTCAAGAAGTCTTGCCAGATCTTTGAGGAAGTTGTAAAATGAGTGAGGTGTGCATAAATTCAAAGTGGTCTGGAGCCTGTGACAGCAGTACATGGAGAGCCTGGCCCTGAACTGCAGGACAGCTGAATTGCTGTCCATCTGCACTACCCTGTTCTGACACTCAAGATCATGGGACATCAAAAGTTTGCTGGTTATGGTTTCCCATGAGCCTCCTCACAGCAGTGGTCCTCTTCACACAGCTACTGGGCTTGAAATTCCTGCCTCCTTCTGAAGTCCCTAATCCCCTGAAAATGAAACTGCACTTAGTCCCCATTGCACAGCTTGGGTAACTGCCAGGATGGTGGGAAGAGATGGAACTTTGGGCAGAAGTTCAGGTAATAAGTGGCCTTTGTGGCAGATTCATAGAGGAGTTTATCAAACACTGTTTGCTGCAGGGATTCCAGGAGGATTTAGATTGAGATTTTCCAAGACTGCTGACTGTAGCCCGGCTCTGTGCTGGGCTGGCTGCTGTTCTTGCTGGTTGCTGCAGGAAGGATGTAGCTCTTTCCACAGCACTGTTCCAAAGCACCTTGCAGCTGTTCCCAGAGACCATAGCATCCTGTTTGTTATTACAATAATTATATCCTGAAGTACACGTGTGGAAGTAGAACTACTTTTCAAGTAACTGTGAAGAAGAGAGGAGCAGGAGCTCCTGTGAGCTCCTTTGTGATCAGGAGCTTTACTTCCACTGACAGCTGTCCCTCACCTTGGAGCTTTAATGTGTTCCAGTTTACCCTGAAAATTTATTCAAACTCTTGAGCCAATAAAAAAAATCAAACCACAAAACCCACTTGTAAAAACTCCTGAGGAACCCAAACTTCAAAAATTCCACTTCCAAAAATCACCTGGTGCTTTGGCACTAAGCAGTGGTGCGTGGGAAGCAGGAGCTGAGGGCCTTTTGGGAAGTTTCACACGTATCTTGTCTCTGCTTCTGTTGCTTCCTCAGGACTCCAGCACTCATGGAGCCACAAGAAACCCTGAAAAACCCTGATACTTCAGGGTTCGTATTAAAATCCTGGTGTCTTAGGAATACAAAGATTTTTTTTTTTAGACCTTACCCTTTATTGGCATAAGGATTTATAGCTCTGTCAGTAGCATTTGTCACAATATTTTAGATTTTTTTTTTTCAGTAATAGATAAGAGCTCTGCTTTTAGATCTGAAGTGCAGCTGAAAATCACACTAATGCAAAAAAGGGTTTTAGTGACGGGTGGGTAAAAAAAGGGATTACGCAGGCTACTGGAAAAACTTACTCCATTCTGCAGTCAAATTCCTCATGAAGTCAAAGGGGAAAGCAGAGGCTTTCAGTAATTATGAATTAGCCTGGCAACAATAACTTTAATTATGATACAGCCACAAGAAAATTCTCATCCACTTCATCCTTCCTCTCCAAAAATTGGTTTATATTTCTTCTGACAGACACATAT
Source organism: Anthoscopus minutus (assembly GCA_013399455.1). Taxonomy (NCBI): domain Eukaryota; kingdom Metazoa; phylum Chordata; class Aves; order Passeriformes; family Paridae; genus Anthoscopus; species Anthoscopus minutus. The sequence continues at coordinate 37,675 of VWYI01003409.1, forward strand.
CAAAGATCTTAAGAACAATTGAGTGTCTCATTTCCTGCATGGAGTCTTAATCTTGTAAAAAATGTTCATTGCACTCAAAGGTTATTTCTGTCTTGTTTTGACACTACAGATTTAAAGAATGAGATCATTCCTGTTGAATGTCCAGCTGTTTAGAATCTGCATCTCTATTTTAGAAATACAAGAGGAAAACACTGTGTATTTGCCTGAAAATCAATCAGATAATAAGACTGCATTCTGTTTAATTGGGAAAAAAGAATCGGACATAATGTGTTATGTGAATGAATGTACTGACAAGAATTCTCAGGACCCAAAAATTGTTTAGTCTTGAAGTGACTGCCATTCTGTGTGTGAATTTATTTTTACCTCTTGTAGTATATTTTTCCATCTTCATGCATAATATTTTCCTAATATGCTACATTTCCATGCTGAGCTAATTTTACTGATTATCACAAGACTTAGGACCACTGTTTATCTTCATCATGCCCAGTTCTGGAAATGACAGAGGAGGAATCTTAGATATCATTTTAGTTAAAGGTTAGTTTCTGATCACAATTGCTACAGTAAAAAATTATAAGCATGATGAACATCAGCCGAGAGTTTCCATAATATTTATGTACTAGTCATCAACTGATGAGGTTTTTTAAAGCTGGGGACAAGAAGCAGAATTGATTTGTTTTAGATCCTGACAGAATTTTAAAAAAACAGTGGAAGTTAAGTAGAAGTTGCAACATGCAGCAAGATGATTATTCCAAATTTTACACCATGGAAAGGTGAAGGAGAAATGCTGTGGAGCTTGCTCAGTTATTGACATACAGTCACTGCCTTGCTGTTTTGGGACATTTTGGATGGAATACAACACAGTCACTATATTATCAGAGAAATTATATTTTTCATTCCTTTACTATTCCTTTAGGTTATTTCCTATTTAACCTTATTTATGGGCTTTGAAATTAAAGAACTATTATAAGAGTTGAAATACAAGAATTATAGTAATTTTAAAAATTTCAGCACATTGATTAATTTATTATGATGTTTGCAGCACAGAGGGAGTTGTTCAATTATGAATTCTGTGGTGGCTCTGGAGATGGAAAGAATGATTGAATTTGAACAATAAAGCAAAAGACAGACACAGCTAATGCTGTACTGGGATATGGTAAAGACAGACCTCATGGGAAAGCAAAGTACTCACACAATCACCACGTAATCCATTAATTATTATTTAGAATGTTTCCACCAAAATCTTAATGCTGATAAATGAAAACAAATTCTGATGCCGTCCCTGCTGTTATGCCCTTACCTTTCTAAAGGGATATGTAGCTTTATTGTGGTTCCTGAAGACAGAAATACAAGTCTTACATTTGGACTGCTTTGATGGTGTCTTGATGATTTGCTACAGTGAGAAACATTTACACAAAGATATACTGAAAATTAGACAAAATTTCCTTCGCACATCTTTAGTATTTTTATAACTAAAGTGTAATTGACATTTTTAAAAGATTAAGTTCCACTGAATATTTTTACTATGCTCCTACTCTATATATTTGCAGTTAGAAATCCCCCTCTGCTTAAAGAGGCTGACCCATTTTCCTGTTTTGCTGTCATCTACATAAACTGAATTTTGCCTCTTGACTCTGCCTCTGTCTCCTACTCACAAATTGTCACAATGGAACAATCACTTAAATCCACAAAAGACTTTCTTTTTCTTTTGTACAATGTTGAATAATGTTAGTAACATGCAGGCATCTGATGCCAAAAGAATAGCATAATTTAAAAAAGAAAACAAATCTCTGTTTTCTTGGGGATAATTGGAGGCATGGGATGTTAATGCTAAGAGGATACAAACCACCCTTCACGTTATCTTCCTGTACTGACATCTACAGATAATGCAACATGCTGAAGTGCTTTTCAGCTCCTTGTTATCACACACTGCTGTATCACTACCATGTTAGAATCATATCTTATGTCTTCTTGACTTCTGGTATAATACCCTTTGTCTCCTTCACAACTTGTCCTTTTGGAAAGCAGAGTTTGCCAGAGGACAGTGAGCTTTTGGTGAGGACCTGGGCATGGTCTGCTGGGTCAGGCCCCTCTCCAGGCAACATTATCAGCAGTGGCAGTGGGAGGAGGAGCAAGCATCTTGGCAGCATATCTTTGTAATCTGCTTTACAGGTCTGAAGAGCAGCTGGAGAGAGTAACATGGAAGTCCAAAATGTCCCTTGACATTTCTGTTATGCTGATGTAGCAAAAGAAATAGGAAGAACATATATAAATTCTCAAATATCTTGATTGGAACTGATTTTTTTCCCTAAAAGTTACTCTCAGAAATTGCATTGGAAACAACACTGGTCTTCCAACTGAAGAGAAAAAGATTTGTAATAGTTAACATCTGAAGAGGATCTTGGGTTGTTTAGCCTGGAGAAGAGGCTTGGGGTTGACCTTGTCACTCTCTACAACTGTCTGAAAGGAGGGTGTAGTGAAGTGAGGGTTGGTCTGTTCTCCCAGGCAGCAATGATGTGACAAGAGGACAGAGCCTGAAGCTGTTCCAGGATAGTGTGTTCAGGTTGGACATCAGTAAGAATTTCTTCCTTGAAAGGCTTGTTAAGCATTGGAACAGGTTGAGTCACCATCCCTGGAAGTGTGCAAGAAATGACTGGACATGGCACTTAGTGCTATGGCTTAATTGATATGGAGATGTTTGGTCAAAGGTTGGACTCCAGGTTCTTTTACAACCTTAATGATTTTATGATTCTATGATTCTACTCTATGATAAATCATAGAGCTAAATCTTAAAAGACACTTCAGCCAAAAGAGGAAGGCTAACCAAAAATCACATGGGATTTCACACATGGAAAAGAGAAGGCCAAAAGGGATAAGCTTCAACTTAATGATTCACATAAGCTGAGGCAGCAACTGCTGCTCAAATGATCCCATCCCCATGCTGCCTCTTCCCATGTTGTCCCTTGGACCAGAGCTTGTCTGACCACCTGCTGCCTGAGCTAAGGGAGCTGAACTGGCAAAATTGCATTGACTTGTAGTTTTTTAGGTGGGTAGTGCGTTTTCTGTCACTTTAGATTTTTTAAACTGGCCTTACAATCAGTAAGGCAAGTAGCAGCTCAAGTGCTAAAGCCAAGGGTGGGTAAGGGGAGGCAGGCTGCATTTTGGCAGCCTTGATATGTTTGAAACCATACCCTTACATTCATATTAGAACAAGTTCTACAAGCTGGTAGCAGCCACCTTAGCTGCATGAACAATTTTCATGATATTTGTGTGTATTTCTGGCTTAGCTATGTCCCTCCTGAAATTCCATCTTTGCAAATGAAGGAGCAAAATATTGCTTAATATGCTCTGTGTATCACAGTAAGAAGCACTCTAAGTTTGTTCTCAGATCCTCCATGAAAGGGGAGTTGGCTCTATAGATCTAAAATTCCTTTTAATGTACATTACCAGCTTAAGGACTTACACAGCCTCAGGCACCAAGAATTTGCTGTCTGCATCATAACTTTCAGAACAGTTTCCAATATCACTAGTGCAGCACAAAATCTTTCACAGCTTAATAAAAATACACGATATTTCTGATGGAAGATAGGCCACTCAGTAAAGTGTATTTTTTTAAGCTGAAAGTTTTATTTTAATTGAAAGAATAATATTAATTCAGAGATAGATAGATAGATAGATAGATAGATAGATAGATAGATAGATAGATAGATAATACATACACATTCCAGCATTAAAACCCCCTCCAGATCTTTGTGTGCAGGTATTTATGTACGCTTGGTTCCACCTCACTGTGTGAGGAGCAAGAGTTACCCATGGGCCTGATGCAGCAGCGCCTCTTAGTGATGGAAGTCAATTCTTCATTTAGCTACTATGGGAGCAGGAATATTTTTGCTTACCTTTCAGTTTTCTTGATTCCCAAGCTGCTAACACAGCAGACAAACATTTTAACTTCCAATAACTTTTACCTGAGAGTTATTGTTATTATTCAAAATACAGTTCTTGTTGTGTTTATGGATAGGCATGGATTTGCACCACAATCTTCCCTTCAGATCATGGGTTAACATTTCTCTTTTTTAGCTTATATATACTTTTAAAATCTGAAACACATCTTTTGACTGTTACTGAAACAAACTCCCATCTTAAATCTACTAAAAATGCTTTTTGATTACAAGGTATTTGATCTGCTAACCAGTAGAATTTCCAGAGATTGCAGTCTGAGCTATTCTTTATTCAGGAATTTTTTACCATCTTAGCTGGCTGAAATGCCATGGAAGCCTTTTATTTATACACAGGTATTGATATTGAAATACAGCTTTTTAAACAACCTTTGCCTCTTGCTGAGTTTTAGTCTGATAGCATCCTTTACATGTGTGGAGAGCAGCTTCTGTACTGGGAAATCTGATCAACATGAGTGCAAAAGGCTCATGAAAGTCAGAAAAATAGGTACAAGAAGAATGGAAGGTACTAAATGAAACACATTTAATTCAACATGGTCTCTACAATAAAGGTTGATTCTAAGTTCTTGACACAAATTACTCCAGTTAATGGGAAAAAAAGGGTACATTTGTTATTTTTAGAGTTACAATTATAGACCTTTTATAAAACACAGAATATTTCATTGGAAAAAACTGGTAGCCTGCATGTCTCCCTTCCTATGTCCAGAAATACTTCATTTTATGTCAAGTACGTTTCAGAAAAGTGATTCAATTGTTTGGATGGGGGACTATGACACTGAAGTCCCACACATGTGGGACTAACCCCTGAACATGCCTAAAGCCCTAAGCAGTTCATGCAGTCCTTGCATTCTTTTCAAACCTTAGCATTAGAAGCTTTATTATGTGCTGGTTTAGTATTTCCTCTGATTCCTTATAATCTCTAGGAGTCTCATTTCTATCAGACTGCTTTTGTCCCCCCTCACGTCGCTGCTCCTGTCGAATCAGCTGGGTCGGCTCGTTCCGAGCAGCGCCGAGACAGCCCCGGCTCTGCGGGCGCTGCTGCCCGGCCGGCGCATGGAAACAAATGCCTCAGCCCTTCTCCCCCCTATTCTGCTTGGGACGGAGCGGGGAGATGTGCCATTCCGACAGCTTTTGAAGTTGCTGGCAAATTGAAGCCACGTTTGCCAGAAGGATTGGTGGTGTAAGGCAAATCAGAAAGCAAGCGCATCCTGTCCGAGGTGAGAGATCTGATTTTCAGCAGCATTTTGGCTCTGCCACTGCCCTTCTCTCCCGGGGTCTCTGAAACCAAGGGAGAGAAGCAGTTGCTGTTGGAGGCCTCCAGAGGGAGATCCTGCCCATCTGAATCCGAATCCCCATCCGCTGTCTCAATTCCACACGGAATTCTTGAATGTTTAATGAAAGAAAATTATCAGGGCGTGGAGGGGGAAGCTAGAAACACTGTGGCTGAAGAACCAGCTGCAGCACGAGTCCACTTTTAATCGAGAGAGACTCTTACCTGGAAAAACATCCCAATCCTTCAGTCAGGGGAAAAGCTGAAACCAGAGTTCACAGAAGCCGTAACCCATTATCTGGAGAGCTCATCATTAGGTCTGTAATCATTCATCACGAGAGAAAGCAGTATTGAATTATCAGTCTGGGTATTCGGACCATACTGAGTGTTAGCAACTCTTTGCATAGCTCAAAAAAGCACACAGAGACATGGAGGAACAGCTGTGGTCACTAAAAGATGGTTCAAACCAGAAGCAAATCCCTGGAAAAGATGTGTTTTGAATTCAGGGAGTTAAATTCACTAGAGTGTGGTTATTTCTATTTAAATGAAAACATGTTATAAATATGTTAGTGTTTTTGAGATGCCATTCTCCTGAGATGAGCACTGGTAAACAACCACATATTTTCCAGAGTGTTACTTGGACTGACCTGGTCTAGCAAGTGCATAAATTGCAGCAGTTTGAAGATGACAAGCGGGAGGGGATGCCAAGGAGTGCTGGCTGTCCATGGCAGAAGCTCCTGATTGGGCAGAACCACGTTCTGCATAACACCTTAACCATTATGTCAGTCAAAAAACATCAGAAAAGATGGTCCTTACCAAACATCCTCAAAGGGGGCAATAACCAAACCTATTGCTCTATACCAAAAAGCAGTACCAGAACCAAAGAGCTTCAGATTCCTGTAGGGATGGGTAAGAGTTGATCAAATCACACTTAACATTAGCTGTACTAGACAAAGAGTTAATTTAATCCAGCTAGTTGTTCACTATTGCCGCCAGTAAGGTGTTTGTATCACTCTATTTGTCCTCTGGATCTGGAATAACTGCTGGTCCTGACCAAGGGTCCTTTTCCAGCCTTGCCACCAGGATCAACTGGTGAGTCAGTGGTGAGAAGCGTTGCCTGGATCACCTGCCCTGGCTGCAAAGTGGCAGCAGTGCTCAGCTGGTGCAGTGTTCATACCAGCTCATTAAGGGTGCACACATGGAAGTTTATCAGCTAAAAATATTGAAGAAAGCGAACATGATGGAGAAAGTGCTAAGCCTTTGTTACATGTGCTCCAAAGGGCTCTGCCCTGATGCTGTGTCCCTGTCCAGGGTGAGGGTGACCTTACTCTGCTGCATTTTTGTTAGAGATTTCTAAAGACTCTTTACTGCTAAGTGAAATTGTCCAGGTCTGTCAGGTTTATACTGCATAGCTTCACATTCTCTGTCCCACTGCCTTGCTGCCTTGTTCTCTACTCACTGTTGGGAGGCTCCATCTGAAACAGTCCTTTCAGGAGGGGTTTTGGTCCAGTTAAGATGGATGTGGAGAAAATGGAGGGGAGCACGGCAGGATTGTTAAAGGGCCTACCCCTGCAAGGAAAGGTTAAAGGAGTTGTTTCACCAGGTAAGTAGAGGATGAGGAGAGTGATGAAAGGGTAAATTCAGTAAGAAAGAGACAATAAACATAAGGAGAAATCCCATGCATATCCATAGATCATAAGCACAACACCTTATTGCTTTGTCATAAAGAGCTTGTGACATCATATGGCTACACTGATTGAATTAAAAATATTTTGTAGTTGTCTAGTACATCAATACATAAGGCAGCCTATGACACTTTTAGAGAGAGAAAAAAATTAAGTTATTGAGTAAACATCATGTAGAAAACCTTTTACATTCACAAAAAAAATACCAAATGCAAAGTTTGGTAAATAATTCTGAAGTTGAGATTGAAAGTAGAAAAATAAAATTATTAACTATAAACTTTTAAATGCTTCAAGAAAGTCTCACTTTGCAAAAACATTTATTTGTTTTTACCATAAAAAATATTTGATACTAACAACACCCCAAAAATCACAGCTGTGCTCTTAGGGTAGAAACACCAAACCTCAAAATCAGGCTGGTAAAAATGTAAACTCCTTTACTGGCTCTCACTCTAACAATCATCATCTTCATTTTTCCTTTTAACTGGCAATCACCACGTTTAGGTCAGCCAGCTGACAGCTGGTTTTGCCCTGCAGTACCTAAGAATAGTTATGCTGCTTTGGCTTCTTGCTTTGAAACTTCTTTTTTCTGAGCGTTTGATCCCTTACGTGTGCTGACAGTCGAGGCAGGTTTGAGTCACATTCTTGTGAGAATATTTCTTGAAGATTTGAGTATTACTACAAGATCTGTCACAGTGTGAAATGTAGCATGTCATGTTCCTGTTTAGAAATTACTTCCCTGAAAGCTGTGACCCTGATCCTGCACACACAAACACATGAGGATGTTGATACTGGAATAACCCCCAAAACCACTGGAAGTATCTCAGGCATAAAGCTATCCATACATCCATATGTTTGTGAGTTGCTGACTACTGCAGACACATGTACTAAAATGATTATAATGCAATATAATACATATAATGCAATATAATACATATAATGCAATATAATACATATATATGATTATACATATTATACAATATAATGATTATAATACAATCTACCTGTGGTTTAATAAGGTGAAAACAAATAGATGAACAAGGTTCTTCTTTACTTGTGAGCTCTTGAAAATTGTCCTCAGTAGTTTTAAATCAATTTAGAGCAGAATTCCTGGCCGAAATATTTTATAACTTGGAAAGGGAACTGAATTACAGAAAAAAAGAGGAGTGAAATGCATCAGAGCACTGAAACTAATAGGAACAGAGCACTGAACTTACAGAGGCAATATTTTTCTCACTTCCACAAATCAGAAAACTATGCCTAACTGAATGGAAAACAGATGTTTGTCACCATCGTAGCACTGGTTAGGCAATCACAGAATACATGAAATGATCAAGAAAGCAATTATTGGCCTATAAATCTTTCTTTCTTTATGTTGATAGACAGCTAGAATAAGACAATAATAATTATAATTAAAGATAAACATTAACTCAAATAACGAAACCAGTAAATATCATTATTAGGTCTGCTTATAGATGAATGTAGTCAGGGACTACAGCTGACTGTCAGGACTGTAGGCTGCAGTGCCTTGCTTGTGGCAGAAGTCTATTTTGCTGGGTAGTAATGAATCAATCTGAAGGTTGACTGGACAATTCTCCCAGTAGCAAGTGCTATATATCAAGTGTTTGGGCTTAGAATTTCTAAATAAATCACTGATTGTTTAAGCTTATAGGAACAGTAAAGTGTTATTTACTCTTGAAACTTCAGTAGTCTGATTTTTTAATTACTGAGGAAAAATTTAAAAATATTCATGCCAGTATTACATTTCATTTCTTTGGACTAAATGAATGTAGTTTTCTTTGAAGTGATAAGGAAACAGATCTGAAACCCATTCTGGTTTGTGTCCATGAGTCTCCATCAACTGTTTCACCTTCTTCTGATCCAGGTACCATCACTGAGCTCTGGGAACTTGCCCTCAATTCCATCGTGCTGAGCATGTTAGAAGCCAACCATCACTGTTAATTGAGCCAGAAAGTGAAGTGAGGAAAGAGGAATCTGTGCATAAGAAAGCACAAACCTGAGTTGTAAATGGCCTAAAGAGCAAGTTTTAGTTAGTGAAACCTCTGCCAGTGTTCTGGGGTCCCTCCTGACCAACTTCACATGGGGACAACATGACTCCTCTGCAGCTTAAAGCGCTGGGGCACTACAGGGTGCAGATGTTTCACTAAGCGCTGCACCCTGCCCGCGCAGCCACTGACGGAGCTGAGCTGCGCTCCCAGCTCCCGGCCAGCGTCATTTCCCAGCGATCGCCCCTGGAGCTCGCTGAGGCCCCCATCAGTGCCGTGCTACTGAATCTCCTCCTTCAGCAGCTTCTCACTGAAGCTGCCCAGAGAAGGATCTGTCCTCTGCCACGGGAGGTGAGTGAGGAGCAAAACCCGAGTGGCACTCGCGCTGTTGTGCATTTTCCCAATCTATGTCTCACTCACACAAGCACACACCTTAAGCATCTCTCTCCGAAACCCTTTCCCAGGCTGTCAGGCTGTACCTTTATCAGCCCAGAAGTGCTGCTCTGCAGTGTTGACCTCTGTCCAAGCAACATCATGATGAATATAGCAATTAGTTTTCTTGGCAGACTTTCTGTGTGATACAGCAGATAAATTACATCAATCAAACTAGCAATCCACCCATCACAAAGGGATAATAAAAAACTGTAAGGACTGATGTATTGACCCAGGCCAGAGGTTCATCTAGTTCATTAGTCTTCCCTGAAAGTGGCTGACACAAGGTGCTTGGGTAGCATGTGGTGATTCTTCCCCGAGCTCTCCACCCACTCCCCAGTGATCTGCAGCTAATTGACTTGCTGAGAGGTGACATCTTTCTTTTAAGTGTACTTGAAGTGTTTTTCTTCCATGAATCTAATTGCTTTATAAACATGCAAAAATTTTTGAAATCCATTACATCCCCTGGAAGTGTTTTGCAGCTTTTTGCTTTGGAGGCTTGCTTAATTTCCATTTTTGTCTTAACCTTGCTAACCTTGTTTTATTAAATGAAAGCCTGATGTTTTATTACTTTCTGACTAGTGACTTGTGGTAGCTAATTTAAGGAAGGTACAGAAGGTAGTGGGGGATTTAACAGGCAAATAAGTATTAAAAAGGTGTAAACATCCATGATGCTGAAAAATTTTGTGTTGCAATAAGGAAAAAAAAAGAACAGAAGAAAATGAGAACTCAGTTTGGCTTGTGAAGAAAAATGGTGTCCAACAGTGCAATGTATTCCTGTCTGAAATATATATTAAAGATTTGCTGTGTCTAAAAATGGACTGGACTGGAACCCTTAGGAAAGACTGGGTAAGGATACTTCTGCATTGGCATTAAATAGCTACTAGATTCTTTCTCTCTTTGCAGAGTTCCTTTATGTTCTTCCATATATGAGAACTAAACTGCATATCTCATGATTATGTCCATGCACTTTTGTGCTTTGGCATCTGATCTGGTTTGGGTTTAGTTCCATCAGTTTCAGATCAGGGTTATAAATGAATCATGTAAAGTTTTTTATATAATCATCATTATATATTAGAGGAGGAAGTTTTAAATCCATTTATTCCTTGTCCATTTTAATCTCCCAATATCTAATAAAGGTATAGCTAGTTTAGGAAATAATAGCAGAACAATCATTTGGTCAATACCTGCAGAACATTAGTTCAATTGGCTTTAGGTGCCTCCTGTCACAGTCAGGCAATTGTCCTTCCTCTGTCCCCTGGTCTTTCTAGCACCTGGACACACACATGGCACTGGTATGGAAGCAACTTTTGTTTGTGGCTTTCTGTGCTCTTGGATTTTGCATCTCCTCCATGCTCTCTAAGGACACACAAAAAATGCAAGAGGGGAGAGTCAGGCTTTGCATCTGTGTGGATTTACTGTTTATTAAAACACCAGCATTTCTGGACATCAGATACCCAGACTGGAAATCTAAGTAAGTTGGTAAAAATAAAACCAGTGCATTAGGTCTAATCCTGATGATGGCGTGGCGTGGCCTCATTTCACACTGGGAGCTGGCAGAGGTAGCAGATAAGGAGAGAGTGGTGACAGATGCCAGTTGGCACCAGATGAGGAAGCCTGGGTTTATAGCCCACACTGCAAGTTAATAATGGCCACAAAAGAGGACACACAGACCAAATTGTACGCACTGGTGAGAAAGCTTTTTAAAAGTCAGTCCCAACAAATGAAAACTGAGGTTTTGTGTGCTCCAGTGTAATGATTTTGCTGAACAGAATACTTATGCAGTACTGTAATTGTGGATGCAATCACCAAAAACCTTTTCAAAATTCCTTTAAATTTTCCCTTCATTAAAATAAATCGCATAAAATGGAGCTGAAAAAAAATTAACTTTCTGAATGACTCTGGCTTATGAGTGCAACTTTTCAGTCCATTATAGCAAAGAAGGGTAACTGAACAGAAAACTGTGCTGGGATTCATCAGCTACAGAGTGTCTTTTTTTTAAATTACTGAACCTCTACATATATAACTTTATACTTCCTTTAAGAAGTGGTGTGCTTGCAAATAGCTGACTAGGAAAAATTAAATGTCAATATATATCTGTTCAGTTTTTTAGAGAAAACAGGGAAATTTTCAAAGTTTTCATTCCTTACCTTGAGGAGAATGAAGTGCCCTGTGAGTCAGATTCCTTCACTACTGCTGCTGTGCAAGGCTGTGCCTCTCACCCATATCACAGTGTAATGTGGGCAGAAGTCTAGTATGGAGTTTACTTGGAAATAAATGCTTGGAAGTGAGATGTGGGACACAGGGTATGGAACTAAGTGTGACAAGCTATTACTAAAAGCAATACAATGGGGAATTTTCATAGATATAAAAGCGTATATCTAAATTATTTGAGGTAAGATGTTGAGAAAATTGTTTCATCTTCTTACAATGGTTCAAAATGAGGATAATTATACTTGCCCTATTGAATAAACTAATTAGAGATCTAAACATAGAAGCACAATATGTTCGTAATGTGATTATCCTCAGCTCAAGGAAGAAAGCATATCAGAGAGATAACTGGAAAGGGAAACAAAAGGAATGTCAGCCCCCAGTCTGGTGCCAAAGTGGCAAAAATACCTCTGTGGCCTTTAGATAAGGACTGCCATGAGAAGTTCATCAGGCACCTTCACAGCTCTCTTCCTCCTTCATCAGCATTGACTCATGTACCAGTAGTTGTTGAAGTGCCAGTAAACTAGAAATGGCATCTTCTTCATTTGACGATGTGCTAACTCCAGCACAGGTCAAACAACTCCATTGTTTCATCTTCTGAACCTCAGCGGGCAGGACGTGGTCCTATGAAGACAGACTGTCACCAACATCATATAGAAGAAGGGAGGGGGATATTGATATATTTGGGGGATGTAGGAAAAAAGCAGAAGTCAATAGCTTGTTTTTCTAATTGCCTTCAAAATGCAATACAATGTTGATATAGTAAGGAGTCTCTGCTAAGTGAATATGTTGGTAACTAACTATTGTCTACACTTGACACTGATCAGGCATCCAACAGGGGCAATCAGTGCCCTTCAGATACTGAAGACTGAACACAGACCAGGAAGACCTCATAGCAGAGCTGAAATAGAAAAGCAGGGATCAAAACAAAGCCAAACCTTTTTGCAACACAAAACCCACCATGTTACTCTTGCTTTCATTGCTCCAGATTGAAAGAGGTTTAAACAAAGTCTTTATTATTTTTCCATATAGAATGCAACATGCTAAACTCAAAAGCTTGAAAAAGGGGAGTAACTCCTAGTTTGGCTTTGACTGGCCTAGTCTTCTTATTTCTTTTCTGACACATTTGGAAAGCATTACAGTACACCTGTGCTGGTAGCCCCTGTCAGTAGAGTGGTTATGATAAGTAGCTGGGTTTTTGTTAGCATGGCAGAATTTCAGATGTCCTTTTTTAGTGAAATAAATGATTTGGGCATTTCTGTATTACATAACTGGCTCTAGAACCAAGTCTTTAGTCAAAAAAAAATTAATCTACTGCAAACCATATTGTTAGCTGGCAAAGCTCTGACTGTAATAATACAGGGCTTGGCTCAAGTAAACTGGGCTCTATCCCACCAACTCTTAACTGCTAATGCCATTTCTTTGCGTTGTCTTTTCAGGTGTCTCCAGAAAACCAGACAAACCTAATGAGAGGAGACTGTCTCCTGTCACTAGAGGACACAGAATGAAGCACACTAACACAGCACAGTTTCAGAACAGGAAAGAAGTGCATTTATTCTTTAACATCAATATTTATAGATTCTGACAATGACCATGGATTGGAGAGTAAGGTTATCACCTTTCCAATCACACTGATCAAACCAAAAGTCCATCAAATGACATCTCTTAGAAGGAATGTGATAAACAACTAATGTTTATGGAACACTCGTGAGAAAGTGAACAACTATGAAAACATTCATCAGAAGGCTTTAATTTCAGGGTGACAATCTCCATCTCTGCTCACCCCTCAAAAGAATACTTCGAGTTCAGTTCCCTAATGATTCTTGATTTTTGTCAGAATACATGCATGGAAAAGTATCTTAACATGAAACTGTTGTTTGAATCTTGGTTCCAGGGTAGAAGTCATTCTGCAATGGGTTATGAGAAATAAATACAGTATTCTGGACAGATTTTTCTGAGTGGTGATAAATATCCTTAGACCGTTAAAAGCAAGACTGACCTATTTTCTTCTCTGCTTTCCTAAAATTCCTTTTTTTTTTTTTTTACAACAAGGTGGACAGAGGATTTGTTTTCAGAGGTTTTTTTGGTAACTGAAATTCCTTGCTTTTTATTTTGTTTTATCAAAGTCATGCAATAATCTCTCTACAATTCACTTCCTCTCGGGTTCAATTGCTTAATTAAGTTATTGTGGTGAAGTCATTAGAACTACCACAGTTTATATCAATTATCCATAGCCAGCCCACCATTAACAATACAATCTTAGTATCTTATTTTGAAGTACTTTTCTGCTAGGGGGAAGAAATAATAAACTAACCATGTAACTGAAAATGTTGGCTCCCTTTTATGGCCCAGTCTCCTCTCAAAGTCCATGTATGTATGTCCTTTCTTAACTACAGTAAACTGATCAAAAATAAACTGAAAAATAGAAAACTCCTCAGCAGTATATTTCATAATATGGGGTATAACTAAATATTGGTTAAGTAAAAATAGTGCACCCATATGATTGCCAAACTAGGTATGATTTGAACAGACTATGGGTATCCACACAAATCAGAACATTTGTGAAATATTGGTCCAAGCTTGCGTATGGCTACATGGCTTTTCTCCAGGACTGAAGCTAAGTTTGAAATGAGCAGAGAAAGAATGGAAAAGGTTCACATAAAAGTTCTTGGTAGTCACAGCATTAATTAGGTACTACCACAAGAATTATAAAGGTCATGTGAACTTAAGAGCTCAAGAAACAAAACCTGAGCATTGAAACTCATAGTTCCACCCACCTGTGGGAGCGGTGGCCGAATCCAGACAAAAACACGGGAGTTCATGTCTTCCATAATGGTCACATCTGATTCTCTGCTAAGTCAGTCATTGCACAGGCTATTCACTCAACAAGTTGGAGCTGTTGTTCAGTAGCAAGTGGGGCTTTGGGATCAGAAAGTGAATATTCAGCACTTGGGCAGAATTTACATGTATTTAAGAACCTTATTAAAATTAAAATGGATAACAATCTGTATAGATAGCCACTGTCAATAATAAATCAGCTCTAACAAGTTAAATAGCTAGCATACAATGTTTTGGACAGCTTTTTGTGTCTCTTTTTTACCATAAACTTCCTGTGCTTGCCACAAGGATTTTCACTGCTACAATATTTAACTGATATAAATTAGAGCCTCTTTGAATTAAGAGGGTATGAGTACCAAATATAACAAAATATTTCCTGAATGTTCTGTGAAGGCATAAAACAGCTGTCCATTTTGTGCAATCAGCTGCTGGTTTTGTGTCTGTCCTGGTCTATATCCTACTTCTTTTGCTTCAGTTTATGAATATAATTATTGAAAGAAAAAAACGAATTGCTGGAAATGACAAGCCATTGTCAAAGGACATGTAATTTTTCAGGCATGAAGTCAGTGTTCTATGGTGCATAGCACTTCCAAATCAAGAGCTGTCCACTCTGGTGAAATGCTGTACAGGAAAAGGGGCTCCATAATTGAAAATGTCTTTTTAGAAAAAACTACAAAGAAAAAATACATTAGGTGTAAGATCCAGACATAATTTCATAACAATTTAAAAGGGTAGATTACATTCAGCAGAGGCCAATTCCATCTGTTTCAGTGGAGCTGCACAAGGGATGACTGATTGCCAGCTTCTAGGCAGGACTGGGTCTGCCTTAATAAATGGCCAGGAGAAATACCCTCTGCCTTACATGCAAATGACACTGGTGCTAGACATAGTCTAACTATAAATAAACAATTGTAACACTGAGACCTTCTTGCAGGCTCCTTGTTCATGACCATCAATTTTAACATCAAGACATCATATTTGTGCTCTAGACAACACTAGTGTGGCACTTCATGCAGGAGGTGATACTGAAATGACAACATGACTCTCTCCAGCCCTCTTGTGGGCAAAGACTCCATGTCTATAAATGATGAATGCTGGAGGTGAATAGGAAGAAGAGAGCCAGCTCTCACTGCATGTTTGGAGCTGAAGGAAATGATTTCTTGTCTTCTCCCTGGAAAATGGAAGCCCAGTCTGAAGGAGTTTCAGGTTCAATGGATTAGTTAGGCATAGCCAATCACTGACCTTATCACTTAATCAATACTCACTCAGGGGAGGTCTATGCTGAGTATTGGGTGAAGATTCTTCACCCAGGATAGTCGGGCACTGGAACAGGTTTCCTGCAGAAATGCTTACAGCACCAGTGATGACTGAGTTCAAGAAGTGTTTGGACAATGCTTTCAGGCACATGGTGTGACCTGGCCTTGTCCTGTGCAGGACCAGGAGCTGGAGTAATAATCCTTGCAAGTCTCTTCCAACTCAGGATATTCCATTGAGTCCATGAACACATTTTTAACAAGGAACATATATTCAACATTTCTCTTCAAACGTCTGTGTAAATCTTTTTCAGGCATAAAATACTGAGTTAGCTAAATTTGAATACAAGCAGGGTAGAGGAAATACCCATCTTTATTACTCAGTTTGATGGTTTAACACACTTCAGAATTTAAATTATTTAAGCAGCAATACATTAATTTTTTAATCACTCACCCTGAAGACTACATAAAATATCTACTCTCAAGCATTAGAGAGCGAGGAAAGTTTTTGTCCACATACTGCAATGAAGTTCTGTTAGAAGCTTCCCACATCTGACTAACTCAGAGAGCAGCATTAACATTCCACTTCTGGGTTATCACTGGCAAATTGCAGACAAATTCCAAATCTCTATGCAATCTACTCATCAGTCATCAAACTGGCTGAGAAATTGTTTGCACTTTGGAGCTGGTATGTGGCTGAAGGGAACTGGTGAAGCCTGGAAACAGCTGTTTGTTCAGCAACACGAGCCTGCAGTGAGCTCCTCTTGAGCTGGCATTAATATCCCTGTGCAGCACAAAGACTGATGGAGTGGAAATTGAAAATGCGAACCTAACTTTTATAGGCATTACTTGCTGAACAGAGTGTGAAGAAGTATTTTAATACTGACAAATAACGTAAGAGAATTAAAAGTAATCTTTGTACAGAAGGGAACTGAAGCTTTGAAAACACTAACCTTAAAAGTGGCTGCAAAGCTGCAGTTAGAGTGAGTAACAGTTCTAGTGAATAACATCCACTGCTGTAAATAGGCTGTGTCTCAGAGCATTCAGATACCAAATATATCAATGATGCATGAACTGGCATTATGATTGCTGTGCCATGACTGGAATAATGGGCTAAATACTTCTTCCTATCACACTCCAAGTATCTCACATTCTGTGTCTAAGAAATGAAAAGCACAGGTCAGTTGCACTGCTTGCAAATATTTGCCTGAACTATCCATGTACCTCAGGTTCTCCATCACTTGAGGACTACTAAACCAGCTGTCTACATAAATAATTGCTTTCTTTATAAGCTGGACATGGGAGAAGTGTGGAAATGCAAATGCTGAGCGTTCAATTTGATAAAGGGCATTATAGTTGCCCTTTCAAATAAACAGTAGGTTTCCTCTCAACTCCTTATATTTTTAGTTTTGTACTTGAATAATGTTTACTTTTACAAGAATGCTTCATTCTCTAAATATATTATCCACAGATGATCAGTATATTTCTTTGGTAATTACCTCAAACAAATAAACTAGAATCTGAAATGGTAGATACACAGCCATGTTAATTATTTACATGCCATTGTTTCTGTTAAGAATAACCAAACTGATTAATACTTGCAGCACACGACAACAAAGTGCTGACAATACACAAAAGGAGCTACTATAATATATTAATTTCATGCTCTCAGTAACAAAAATGCACATGGAATGCTGATGGAGACTTGCAGGGGTGTGAAACAAAAGGGGAAGTTTAGATCATATTAGAAAACCTTTCAAGAGACTTGATGCTGGATTTTATCTTGTGTATTGAATTTTTAGGAAAAAAGACAATGGTTCATGGAACATATTTCAATCAGTACATATTATAGTTCTCATAATCCATGATGAGTCTGCTCATACAACATAAAGCCTGTGTATGAATGTGAGGGATTTGTGGTTGTTACTGCCTTTCAGCCACTGGATTTCACTGTTTAGCCCATTGCCATTACTGGTGCGAGGAGCTGAGACTCATCCAAAATCTGCCTCCTTCTACCAGCCCTCTGCCATGGATCCTTCCCAGGGGAGCATATCCACCTTTCCTTGCCAGCTCTGGCTGCCATTCCATGTCAGTAGGTGATTTCTAGACATTGAACTCATTGGACTCTCTTTCCAAGCCTCTAACTTCTTTTTCAATTCCCTGGCCTCAAAATGACAAAGTCAAGCAATACCGCCCAAAGTTAACTTAAAGGTTAATGTATGGAACCACTAAGAAATGCCCATAGAATTTGAAATACTGATGTGAATTCTGTAAAATGATAAAGAAATAACTTTGTTTTTGTGCAATGTGAAAGAAACAAATGGCACCAAAGTACTTAGCTAACCTAAAGAACTCATCCGTTTTAGTGGGCTTCTCTGTGTCCCTGGAAGATAAACCTAATTTTGACTATTAACTGGCAAAAGTTAACATGAACAGTTGAATTGTTAGTATTAAATAGCATTCACCTTCTGTATCTCTTGTTACATTGCTATTCCCAGGGCATCTGTGATGATTCAAACATATAACACCTCAATAAGAAGCTATATTCTGTAATTGTACCTGAAATAAGAACAAGTGTTAATGTATACTTCTAAAGGGTTTCCACACAATCAACAGATTTCCTTATTTAGACAAAGGTAGAAGCTTTATTAATGTAGATGAATAGTTGCACTGAATTTGGGAAGATTATTTATCTGCATTTAACAAGCCCCTAATCCTCAGCCACATGGTGCTGAGTGTGAATGGAGATCCAGTTGACCAAGGTGCAGCCTTGCAGTATTGACAGCCAAGTTACAATATTAATTGCATTTATGTAACATCTCTTGTCTAAGTACCTCCAAGTACTTTACGAATGTTAACTAACAGAAGGCTGCCCATGCTCTTTTTGAAGTCAGTGGCAGCTTTCCAGTTGTCCTCAAAGGGGGAAGCACAGGCTCTGAGCCTCATAACAACATAAAAGTAGGTTAAGGATCTCTGTGTTCACTGGAGAAGAGAGGGATAGTGGAGCTGAGGAACAGAACCCAAAGGGCTTTTCTCTAACTGTAGGGCTGCCTTTCTCTGGAAGAAACTGCAAAATAATTTATTGGTGAGACCACAAAATGAACCATAAAGAAGGAGCGGCTCATAAAGGCTTAAGTTATTGTACCACTAGAATGTGACCTTTTTCTTATTCCAGTAACAGCAACTGGAGACAAAGCTGGCTTCCAGGGATATCCCTCTATAATTGCTGCAACACCCTACAAAAGGCTTCTTCTTGGAAAGGATTTTTTTCTACTCCCTGAGGCATCCTATACAGACATATACGGCATTTCTAGAAGACTAGCTGCTTTACTTCTACATTTTCTGTGCCCATGACTGACTTGTTTGCACACCAATGCTCTTGATTTCTTGAGCCACAGTAAGTAATTTTAGAAGGAAATCAGTAACTATCTGCACTTGCATTCTTAAGCACTTTGCTGGTAGCTGTCCTCAGCACAGATTCCTGTTTCAGCCAGGTTCTCTGGCATTTCATCTTCATTCAGATTCTCATAGGCAGCCAGTGGTGCCTCTTTTGTATCACATGCAGAGGTCCATCATAGAGGCACGAGGGTCATGGCTCTGCCAGAATCTGCAGGCTTAACCATCCTTTTTGCAAAGATAAATAGCATTTAGTGAAATGGCACCACTTCAGCAGTGACTGAAATACAGTCATAAAGGGGATGTTATCAGAGACAATAAATGAAAGGGGAGAATTTAATAGCCTAATTCAATGTTGTTTCACAACACAAAAGCCCCAACAATACATCCAAAGGGAAGGAACTGGAAAATAGCCTGTAGTAATTTTCTTCTAGACTGCCTATATTTTAGAAGATTTAATTAATTTTTTGTGAATTATGCTATCAGGGAGCCTACAGCCTATTTCCAAGCAGCTCTCCATCAAACACTCATATGACATAGAAAATGCATATAAAGGCAGTAGAAGTTCCTGTGATGCCATGTGTTATGCTGTCCAGGTGGCTCAGCATGGAGAACTGCTGTAGCAGGTTCCACCAATATAAATTAGATTATTTGGACCTTATAGAAGACATCTTAACAGAAATTGTCTCTGCTCAGCAGTGTGCAGAGGGAAGAAAGGCTCATAAGTGTTAAGCATCATGTTCCAATTCATCCAAAAAAGAAATGTAAATGGGCACTTTTTGCAGTCATTTAATTTATATGGCCGTTTTTTGTGGTCAGGCAGGACCATCTCCCTGCCTTACCCATCACATAATTCTTTTTTCTTTTAATATATTCTAAATGGCATCGGCTCTAGAGATGTAAAAGTTACTTATCTCTGCAACATGATCCCCACCCCCCCGCTATTTCTGGCCAAATTTGCTGCCTGCCTCCCAGTTTGCAGTCTGTTCACCATCCATCTTCATTGACTTTTCCCCTACACCACTGTAAGATTAGAACACCACGGGAAATTAAAGGCAGTGCGTATAAATCATGTTTATTGTTGCCTCTGATACAGAAAGATAACAAGAATCAATAAAAAAGGAATGATGACTCATGGTTTTATTAGTATACTCAGTTTTTCATGAGCTGAGTCTTCAACAGTTTAATTGGGCCGCTGAGATCTTGATGAATTCATATATTCCTAGCTATATATCTTCTGAAACCTCAGTTTCTGCTTTTCCATAGTACTTAAAATCATGAGGGAAAGAACTTTACTACTGTCAGAGAACCTGACAAATTTCTGAAAGCTAGAGAGGTTTGTGAAGGCAGAATTCATCTTAGCCGCAGTACTTGAAGCAAAGAGGTGGTGCTCAGGTCTGTGAGCAGCCTTAATAGAGGAAGTGAACTGCCAAAACAACAAACATTGGTGGTCTGGATGACTGAACTGTTGTTCTTCTATCTTCTACCCTCACAAGGCATAAAACCCCCCATTGCTAATGGAACTACAATTTCTACAATCTCTAAGGATCAATGTATCAGGAGAACCTTATTTTGACCATTCCTCATGATTTTTGGTCTTTTATCACAACCTTTGGTAATAACTTTATTTCTATAAAAAATTCAATATCATATTTCAACTTGGTGCAACTATTTTTTTTGGAAAATGTTATTCAAATGCAGTTTGAATATCTATGGACATCAGAACATAAAGTTCATACAATCATCCCTGATAGACTCAGATACAATTGTGTTTCCTTGCTTATAGCATAGTCTTTAACCATCGTTTTCTTTTTCCAGCAAATGGGAAGATTTGTTTCCTTTACTGCTTCATACACTTCCTGCATACTTTTTTGTTGTTGAATCTCACTTTTATCCTCCTCCAAGAAGTAATCATTTGCTCTCTCTCCCCAATATTGTACAGTAGCAAACAATACATTCTTCAATATAACAAACCTCTTTTCCTTGAAATCATTCATCTCTGACTGGACTCATAAAAAATCTTGATTAAATCACAATGTACTAACAGTTCTTTACTTTCAGTGTTTATCAAGTAAAAATTCTTGAATATTTTGGCCAATTCTTTCTATCAACTTTTCTTATTTCTCCACAACAAAATTTAGGGACTATATTTTAAAAAACCAATTTGCCACTAGATTAAGTACTGCCTTGTGCTGCATTTCATTCAAAGCAATTTGTCATAACTATATCAACAGCCTAAGAAGGGGCCACCAACTGTATGGAACAACATGCACTCTTGCTTAATCCTAGAATAAAAATGGCTGTTGGAGTTATATTCAAAGATTTCAATAGTGGAAAATTTTAAAGCCCATCTGAATTGCAAGGACTCACCTGTCTCTTGGTGACAGGTTGTGATTTATGTCAGGTAGCACTGGAAACTCATGGCCTGTTTTTCAGTCACATTTTACTTCAGATTGTTAGCTGTACATAGAAAGCAAAATTGATAAGTTAATCTAAATGCAAAAGCAACATTTCCTTCTTAAGTGGAGGAGAGCTCATTAGATACCTCTGGCTGTCTGACAGTGGTTTGAAAATGACTTAAAGTGGATTGAACAGTTGAAATGACTCCAAACGTACAGCATTTATTTAATGCCAGCAAAGGAAGTGTACAACTTTGTTAACTTGATCTCCATTCTTTGTGCTAAGAATCCATGAACATTGCCAATGGAAAAGAAAAAAATCTTGTAATGCCAGGCAGCACAAGTGAACACTGAATTCTGGGCTGTCAATCCAATCCAGCATGCTGAGTGGCTAATTCAAAATAATGCAGAAATGTATGAATTGAATAGTTGAGGAAAACCTTTAAAACACATATAGCAAAGTAATAGCAAATGCAGTTCACTGTAGTTTAATTATTGTATTTTCAACAAATGACTTGTGCTGATTACTTTAGGGCACTGGCAACAACTGAAAGAAACAACACACAGATGACTTAAAATACTGGAAACAGCAACAATGCCAGGTGCCCTGTAAGGGAAGTTTACAGTACAGGGCTAGCAGTGAGAACAGGACTTTAAAGAAAATTTTGAGTTAAAGAAGCAGATGAAAGGAGGTGTGCTCTTCAAATTAAAGCAGACAGTACGTATCAAGGTGCCCAAGCTGATTTTTAGTGACATTAGAATAAACTACTGAGTTCCTGAAAAAACTTTCCTATGAGAGTACAAAGGCCAAATAATAAAACAGAGCTGATAAACTGATTTGATTAATTTATACAATGAAATATGTGAGGTGGTTGTCAAATAAAGTCAAGAGACGGACTATGCAGAGGTGACACTACTCTGGTGTTCCTCTTATACTTTATTCTTCAAACATCTCATCTCAGAGCAGATGCAGTTCATATATGAAGAGGTGTTGTGCCCACACACCTCTTCAGTTCTCACTGACACAACCAGCGTAACTTGCCTTTCTGGAATCTGACAACCATAAAAAAGAAATAAAATGAGAAAATAAAAAGCTTTTTGCCTTGTGTTTACAGTGTCCCACCCTATAAAACTCTTCCTGCCTGCATAGTCCTTGCCCCTTGTCCTACACAGTCACTCCCCAGTTCCTTTAACTGGATTTTGGTTACATAGTGAATCAACAGGCTTAATAAATCAGCATAAACATAACATACTTTTATTAGTCACATGCATTACCAGACTTGTTTCATGTTGAGTGCCTGAATTTATTTTTACTTACATTATCTTGGCACTATCAGACTAACTCCATCAATATTTGTAAAATACTGTGCACTTGCTGTATAATAAGAACTGTACATGTATAATTAGTAGTAATTACTACTGTTTATCATTAAACAAAAATTTGCATTTAGGTCTGAATTCCTGAGTAATCTTATGCTCTATCTAGAGTTCTACTTCAGAGCACTGGAAAGAAGAGAAAAAAAAATAATACTAAGGACAATACTTTTATGGTAGCGTCAAAAGTTCCTAATTAGATCATATGTTAAATTAAGAAATCTCAAGCTTATCATTGGTGGAAAACAAGGATGTAGTCACATAATGAAAACATGTGCTGGATGAATCAGGATGATGTGGCTACTTGGTTTTCCCCCTGCTAGCTGCCCTCTCAGCCATTCCTTGGGAAAGACTCAGACTGCTCCACAAACTCAGGAGAATACCTGCCTTCCTGGGATGATGCAACATCTGAAGGAATAAAGAAAATGTGTGTCCAATTGTACTGTTTAAAATCTTGCTAATGGGCAAAACCCCACATTCCCTATGCAGAAAGATCTTGCTAATGGGCAAAACCCCACATTCCCTATGCGGAAAGATGAGAATTTGTTTTTGGTATAATCCAGTCCCTCAGCACACACCAGGAACTGATGCCCAGCTGGGTTGGGAGCAAGTTCCTGCCCACGCCTCTGCCCAGAGCGCTTGGGAAGCACCACTGTGCTCCTATATTCACTCTGTGGCGTAAGGGCAGCCTGATTGGGGGCTCAGATTTCACTCCTACACCTGCTTCAGCTGCTGGCCCCACTTCATCCTGTGCATTTGCAATGCCGCTGCAGCAGAACCACAAGCTGCTGGGAGTTAAGCCAGTACATCCTTCACTCACCATCCCTAAATCTCCTGCTCTTTGGCTAAACTTTCCCATTTTGCTGCTTTACTGAGGCAGTATTATACAACTCTGTTTGGCCTAAAGCCCGTCAATACTGGGGGCTGCTCCAGGCTGTCAGCACAAGTCAGGCACGTTCCTGACATGCAGTCATCAGTAGGAAGAATGCAGTCACATCCTGGTCAGATCCCGGCAGGGCCACGTGGGCCCCGTGACATCAGCTGATATATTAAGCACATTGCAGCAGTGCCATTTTGAGTGAGGGTGCACACAGCAATTTGAGGGGAGAATCAGACATATCTCTCTAACCTTCTGAAAGGCAATGGGTCTGAACTGTGCCTGGACATACCCTGACCTCCAGTCTTTGCTAATTAGAGCACAATAAAGTGCTTATATTGCCTTCAGTACTGAGCTTTCTGAAATCCTTTTTTTTTTTTTTAAGAAGTCACTTTTTCAAAGGACAAAAGTGATAGGAGAGTATAAAGATATTCCATGAAGTGTTACTAAAGCACAGACATGGCCATTTATCCTAACACCTTGTCTGGAACAACTTCCTTAACAAGAAGTTCCCTTACATGCTAGAAGAATTACTGGGGGACCTGATACACTGGGAGAAATTCTTCCAAACTCTGAGTGACATTGTCAAAATATCAAGCATTGACTTTGCTATGGTTTGAGGAACATCTCTGTATACAGGGAGGAGATTTCTGGACAGACAGTAACAATCTACAGTCAGAAATGGAAGAAACCAAGTAAGAAACTTATGGCTGCTGCTTGCATGGATGACTGCCAATAGGAGGGGGTTTTATATACATAAACTGAGCAATTGTATCACTTTGAATTTGCATAGTGTTGGGTTTGCAAAATTATGTAATAAAGCATGTCTCAGCAATTGCCACAAAAGGTTATTATACATTAAATACACAATTATGTATATAAATATTAAAATCACAGGAAGTCTGGTTTTGTCATGGTTGCAGCACTTGCAGACTAGTACAGTCTGCCTACATGGGAAATTGCTTTCAGAAGCAGCTGAAAGCTTGTGCTGCATAACTTGGTTTGAATGCTGTCTCCAGCCAGTTATGGGATAGTGCTCTACAAAGGAAACTGTCTCATACAGTTTTTCCTCTGAAAGAAACTGCCTTGTATACTGCCAATTTCTAGAGTGAGACATCACTGATGGACATGCTGTTTCAAAACCCATGATAATGATGCAGCACCTTCTCCAACATTGTCTCAGTAAGGACTGAAGAACTGTTAAGTCAACCATCACCTTAAACTTCTTTCTCCAAGGTTAATTTATATTAATGATATCTGCTTTTATAGAGGGTTGTCCCCTAAGTGAATATGGTTTATGGTGTGTGGTAAATTCTGCAACCTGTACTTTATTAATAACTATTGTCATCATCATCTGTGTAAGGACAGTGCTTGTGAATTAGTCTAAGGAAAAATTTAAGCAAAGTTAAGTTTTGATTAACTTTTAAATTGTGAGGCTGCTTTAGTGGGTGACATCTGTTAACATGAAAAGTCATCGAGGTCTGTTTTACTGGTCTGTTTTAGGTGGAAGCTGTCCCAGGCAGCAGCCAGTGCTTTTTGGCAAGGGGTCCTTTACACAGTCACAGAGGCAGACCCCTATCATGGGAAGTCCTAGTGGTAAACTACATACATCTCACTTCTGCCCCCTCTGTTGCAGCAGATCAGCCATTCCTGTGGAACACTGGTGGGCAGGTATAACTCAGAAAGTAGTTACTTCAGATCAGCACTCTTCCAGATTCATATATAAAGTAAAAACTGACAAATTTAAGGGAAAAAGCATTTCAGGCAGTGGATTACAGAAATAATGGAAATAATAGTGCTATTTGTGTTTGAGCTTTTGCAGTTCAGAAAAATTCTCATTTTATTTACATAATATGTGTTCAGAAGTCTATTCTAAAACTTTGCAGAGCCTGAAGAGAACATTCAGGCCATGCTAGCCTTAAACATTCCCTCTCTTCTCCATTCAAGAGATCTCTAAGATATAAATATCACCTTGGGTTGCCCAAGCTCCAAGAAAATCAAACAGGCCCAATACTAAGATGCTAATTATCTATTTAGACACATTAATACCAAAAGGCAAACCACTTCCATAGGAAGTTAGTAAGCTTATAAAAGGTGATTTAAACAAAGCAACAAAAGCTACTTTCTGACAACTTGATCTGTCCTCAGTCTGATACAATTTCCCCAGAAACCTCTGAGGCCTGCTGAGCTCAAAGGAGAAATAAGACAAAATAAAATTAAATCTAAAAACTGCAATTCTGCAGCGTAAAAGTAATTAATTTGCACATTGAAAATCCAGGTCTTGATATCTGAAAAAGAATATTGAAGAGACTGGTGTTTCCCACTGCAAATACTGTGAAAGGAGAGGAGCACGAGTACATGGTCACCACAGAGTGAGGCCAGGAGAAAATGCACTCATTACCCACATTAAGAGGCAAAAAATCACAAAAATTATTTCAGGCATGAGAGAATTGCAAACCCTGTCAGGGTTTTTGAAAAATAAATCCTTTTGTGGACAGAGACCAGAAACACTTGGAGCATTGGCTCAATGATGAAGCCACCATTGGCAGTTTATCCAGGCTCTGAGAGAAAAGTCTCCTACAGACACAGGACCACATGATCCCCATCCCACAAATTCCCAGTTTCAGAGGCAAGCATCCCAAACTCCTCTAAAACTTTGGTCTGTTGCTTTTCAGAGAATGAAAAAGACAAAGACGAGCATTTTATGAGATGCCTGTGTGACCTCACATAGTGGTCATAGTACATGCCCATTTGAGGGTTTTCTTTTCTGTGGGAAAAGAAAACTCTCACATGCAGAAGAAATTACAACTCCTGCCCCAGTCCAAGCAGTTCACAGGTTGAATTTTGGCTTGTTTGTATACAATACCATGGTTTAAAAGTACATTTACTTTTTCTAACAATCTGATGAGTTTACTTAAATATTTTCTTGTACATTTTGCAAAGTAATCTGACAAAATAGCCTGGGCAGAAGAACGGTCACAAAAAGTAGATTAAAATAACCTCTAGCTGTAGACTAATAAAAAAGTAAAAATCTTTTTCCCAAGGGGAGAAAGTGGTCCTATTGGGCTCTGTAGGAAACCAGAAAGGCTCCTCCCAGTAAAATACAAACCAAAATTCCAAGCAGCACAGCACGCACATGGCTATTATAACCTTACAAAAATTTCAGAAAGTAGATGAGGATAAAAATAAAAAGCTTTATATTTTCAAATTCAAACCCAAGTATCTACATGAGCAAGGGAGAAAATAATGCAATTAAACAGCATAAAATTTTCAGGGCCTTCAACACAAGCACATCTGTCAATAAGCTTTTTCATGTCAGGTATAAAACACACACATAGTCTTCTGCAGTACCCCAAAATTTAAAAACAAAATTCTGTCTTATTTTTAGGATCTATGGTGGAATTCTATACATGAGTGTGCTGGTTTGACCTTGGTTGGTACCGGGGAGGAAGGAAACGAAGACATCCCCGGAAATAGTTCTCCTGAAAGAGGCTCTTGAGAATTTCAGTGAGAGCCAATGGCTGTTCAGTTCTGAGAACTGACACCTGTGTAAGCTATTCAGAGCTGAGTTCCACCCCCGTGAATACTCATTGTGAAGCCCGGGAAACTCTGAACTCCCTCTCTTGGGTTTCTGGCAGCTGAAGGTGACAGAGCTGTGAGTGGGGAGAGGCCCGGCCCGAGCCAAGCCAGGC
>VWYI01003409.1:65692-77357 GCA_013399455.1 Anthoscopus minutus
AAGACTCCTTGCCTTATGAGAATTGAAGAAAGATTATTGTAGAAGTGATAACTGATTTTAAAAATCCCAGATTTTGTTTTATGTTGTCAGGTGGAAAAGAAATAAGTGAGTAGGGGAGGGAAGTGTTCTGGAAGTTTCATTTGGACTTTTCCTTTTCATTTTCTTTTTAGTTTGTTTTGTTAATAAATTTTCCTTATAGTCTTAAGTTTAAGCCTGCGTTTTCCTTTCCTCTAAAATCATATCTCACAACGGAACATAAGTGAACTGGTAAGTTTTGGCTAGCTCTAAACCCACAACATTCTTTGGTGCATTGGCCGGGAAATTTCAAATTGGCAATTTTAAAACCACTACACGTAATTGGTGTTTCTGCCCAGTTTTCAACTGAACCTGCCACAATGAGATACTTCAAATATTGAATTGATTAATATTTCTATATGAAGCCTCAGTGATTATTTTCTTGGCATTTGTCTCTTTTTATTGTAAATTTTTTGAGTAGGAACAATTACTTTTTATTTATTTATGTAGAACTATCATACTGGAGACCCTGATACTACTATAACATGATTTAAAGAAAGAGGCTGACAAGGCAGCAGATGGCTGAGAAATAGATGTCCAGTCTTTGTCCTCTTTCCCAAACACACAAGCAGTAACATCCACCTGTTACTGAAAAACAAGGAGGGAAAGACTTTGCAGTTGTTCTGGACAGACTAATTGCATGTTGGCCAAAAAGAGACTCTTGGAGCCTATGATGAAAGGAAAGGGAAGTTGTTGAATCTTTGCTAAAGACCACACAGCTGAAAATGAGGATCCATGAGAAATGTCTGAACTTTGAAGAATGACTGTAGAATCTCCTATTCAAGGGAGAACCTGAAGCTTAAGTGTAGTGTGTCTCCAGGTATGTGACATGCCATTCTCCACAAGAAGATGGGGGAAATAAAGAACACAGAAAAAAAAATAGAAAAAGAAAAATGAAGGATAAGAGAAGATAACTTAATCCAGAGTAGGTAAAACCACAGCTAAGAATAGCCTGCAGAAAAAGGAATTATTTATCTGAGTGCCATACCTGGGACTATCCAAAACCTCCCACCAGCCCAGGCAACTCCAAGATCTATAAAGTATATGGGAGATACTAAACAAGGTTCAATAAAATGATGGAGAGAAGCATCTTTATGCTGATTCCCCTTTATTTAGTGACATTGTTGCACATATACATAAAAGCCACAACTTGCAATTTCTTGGACTTGAAAGTTGAATTGAGTCCTTCAGAAAGACATTAAAAATACAAATCTCTGCATGGCTGAATAATAGTTTTCCCAGCAGGCTTCTTGAATTGAGAAGGACTTCTATTTACCTTTTCATTCAAAGGTCCCTCTACAATTAAAAATCCCAATCTGCATGACATCCAGTAGCAAATCAGTACAGAATGTCAAAAGGAACAGTTTAGGTCTGCTCTGCAAGCATTTGTGTTTATATGTATTGCACTCCTGATATGCACAAATCCAGTATTGTTGAATAGAAACTCCTAGCCAACAATTTATTTTGAGGATTTACCTTGCTCCTTATGCTCTTATGCTCCATTTGTAAATGGCAGAATTTACCTCAAACCTTTCTGAATACCCTAATTTGATAGACTCTACTCCAGAAGAGCAATAGAATCATGAAAGGACCTCACCAGAATGTTGAGTTCAGGCCCCACCCTGCCCAAATTTTAGTCAACTACAGCAGATTATGCAGGACCTTATTCAGTTGGATTTCAAGGGTCTCCAAGGCTGAAGACTGTAAACTACTCTGGGATACCTGTTTCAGTGTCTGACCAACCTCACCAAAACTAAAGAAGTTTTTAATATATTAAAGTGGAATTTCCTGTCTTTCAATCTGTGCCTATTGCCTATTGTCCTTCCTGGGCAGCAGTGAAAAGATACTGGTTCTGTAGTCTTTTACTACCTTAATCCTTTCTGGTATTTACAGACATTGATAAGATCTATTGAGCCATCTTTCCTTCAGGTTATCAATTCCAACTCTCTCAGCCTCTCCTTGTATGACACATCCTCCATTCTCTTAATTATCTTTTTGACCTTTCACTGAATTTTCTCCACTATGGGCATGTAATTCTTGTGCTAGGGAGCCCAGAATTGGACACAGGTCTCAAGGTGTGGTCTCACCAGTGCCTCACTAGAGTGGAAGAATTATTTCCCTTGACCTACTGGCAATGCCTGGATGTTGTTGCCTGCCTTTTCTGCAACTGCACATTGCTGGTTCACAGTCCACATTTTGCCCAGCAAGAGCCCTGGATCCTTTTCAATAAAGTTGCTTCCCAGGCTCCAATGTGTACTAGTGCATAAGGTTAATCCTCAGCTGCTACAGGACTCAGCATTACCCTTTGTTGAATTTTATGAGGTTCAAGAACAAGACTTGGCCCATTTCTCAAGCCTGGTGGTGTCCCTCTGAATGTCAGCACATACATCTGGTCTCAACCAGTCCTCTCAACCTTCTATTGTCTGATACTTGCTGCGGGTGCACTCTGACAGCACTACCCAGTATAAGCCCTGATGTCAATCCCCGTGGTACTTTATTAGTGACTGACCATCAGCTGGACTTTGTGCCCAGCACAGCCCTTTGAGCCCAGCAGTTCATCCAGTTTTCAGTCCATCTCACTGTCCATTTATATAGTCTGCAGTTCATCAGTTTGTCTGTATGGACCTTACAATACACAACACTGAAAACCTTGTTAAAACCAAGATAAACAACATGCCCCACTCCCATCCACAAAGCCAGCTCTTCTGTCTCAGAAGGCCACCAGATTGGTCAGACAAAGTTTCCTGCATTTATATCCATGCTTACAACTCCTAATCATTCTGCCAATTATATATTTGAAAATAATTTTCTAGAGGATTTGCTGTATTACCCCCTCCCAGGGATTTAGGTGAGACTGACAGCCTTGTAGCTCCCTGCATTCTCCTTGCCCTTCTGGAAAACAGCATGGACATTTGTTTTCTTATAGGCTCCAGGAATTCCATGACTTTCCAGATACAACTGACAGCAGCCCTTGCATGCATGGTTGAATCACACCAAATCCTACTTACTGTGTACGCTCTATTTGTTTAAATGTTTTCTAAGTCATTCCTCCTCTACTGATGTTAAGTCTTCAGAACTTCAGACCTTTCCACTGATCTCCATGGCCTAGGATTCCTGAAAGCAAACCTGACCAGCAAAAACCAAGGCAAGTAATTTAGTTCTTGCCTTTGGTATGAAAATTGGTAAGAATAATTCAGTTTTATTTAGGTGTAATATTTTTGTATCTGTATTAAAAATAGCAAATGAATTCAGGTAATGTCTGAGGGATGCTTCTTGAGCATCCTGCACCCGAATAATATCTGTTTAAAGCTGCTGTTCCTAGTGGTGAACATGGACCTTGAAAGAGGAAAAACTTTTATTAAGTAGCTGAGGCCATTTTCCTGCAGAATCATATTGTGATATTGGCAACGTACATTTAGTCTAGGGAAAGAAAGAAGAATGATAAATCTCTCACAAAACTGGACAAGTATTTTAGTTATCATAAGGAAGCCAAATTCCTCCGTGTGAAAAGAATATGAAGAAAGCATACTTTTTTCAAATAAAATCCATAACTTTTATACCTAAATCCTGCAGATAATGCAAGAATGAAAGCAATCGTTGTCATGCCCCTGAGAAGTGAATTTTGAAGTTTCTGATTGAATTCCTGTTATTGTATTGTTAAGGAAGTGGCCTTGTTCACTGAGCTGAAGCAACACTGGAAGAGCTTCCTGTTTAAAGCAGCAGGGAGTGCAGCCCTGAGAACATCAATCACACAGTTCATGATATTAACTTGACTGGAGCATTGCAGGAACAGGGCTCCAGTCAGCTTCAAGGGTCCCCTGCAGTGTTATATATGGCAAGATCCTGAATTTAGTATTTCTTCACTGTGACACAGTAACTCTCTAACAGAAATGGGAAGAGAAGGAACAACTTTACCACACTAGGGAACTGATCAGTGGTTTAGCATCCTCTCTCTCCCTATTATCTTTCAAAAAGGTTAAAAAATTTGAGAAGTCAATTACATAATAACCTACACTTAAGTTTCTTTGACAGAACAGCGATTTCTTACCTTAATAACTGAAAGCCCAAGTCTTTAAGATTTATATAATTTGTGATCTTAAATTATCTCTATTGTTGCTCTTATTTTTAAAAATATATTTAAGAAAGTTGTTATGTTCTGGTAGTGATTTCCAAGGAATAAATATAAACACTTTTAAATTTGTTTGTTCTACATTCTATCAAAAAAATTCTAGACAAAGAGATGCAGTGGTCCTATGAAATCTGCAATAGTTAATTCTTTATTAAAAGTAGATGCAATCATAATTGGTCAATAAAAATGCCAAATCTAGGAGTTGGATCATCAAGAAAACAGCAATGTAATACAGATTTGCTGTCTACAACAAAGATTGTGGACAAAACATCATGAAATGGACTGTTCTGACTGGCCTAGCAGCTGATGTTATGAACAGATTTTGTTATATGCAGACATAAATCCTGATTTTCAGAGAAGTGATGAAGGTGCTACTAACTTGAAGAAAGAGATGGAATACTGCCTTTTTATTCAGGGTGTTTAATCA
The DNA here is from genome assembly GCA_013399455.1 of Anthoscopus minutus. Lineage (NCBI taxonomy): Eukaryota > Metazoa > Chordata > Aves > Passeriformes > Paridae > Anthoscopus > Anthoscopus minutus. The sequence continues at coordinate 70,324 of VWYI01003409.1, forward strand.
CTCATGACCTTAAATATTCACACCTTGATTAAAGAACAGTTTAGGAACATTAAATCTACTTTCATCATAAATACCAATCTCAAAAACCATGGAGGAGATACTTTTACACAAAATGTAAAGGGTGAAAAGAATGAAGCACAGCAGGATAAATATATCTAATGATTTGATTATGATTTAACTGAACTATCAAGGAAAAAGAAAGAGACTTGTATATACCAATGAGTATATTCAATTTGATAAAATACTTCTTCAATTTCCTAGATTGGTTTTCTGAAAAATAAATTTACATCCTAGAGTGTTTCAGGCACACATAGTGCAATTTTAAGAAGAGTGCTCCTTGACTGAATGGTTGAACTTTATGCAAATGGCCTCACTTATGAAAGTAACACCACTTACAGAAATGGAACACATATCCGAACTTGTATATGACCTGAAATATCTCTCAGAAACCTGAACAACTAGCATGCATCTTTGACTACACTTCCCAGAACATTACTTACTAAAGTTTTGGGCATGTTATTAGGAGGTCTATGGTGTTATGACTTATCTCACTAATTTGTATTTGGAGAATGCTCATGCTCCATACCCCCTTACACTCACAGATGGACACTTAGCAGACAAGTCACCAAGCTAAGATACAACAAACAAAATTAAACTTCAGTGGACTACTTTAATGCTCAGTGGCTGACAGTGTGAGGCTCTTGGTCCATTTCCTCTCAGGTCTATAGATCTCTGAGCTGACCAGCCTGTCCTGCTGTTCTGAACAGCAAAGGCTCAGCCGTTAGGACAGATGGCAGCAGCTTCTTGTGTGTTGTGCAAAGCAAGAGAAAGGCACTGGTGAAGCAGGTGAGTACCAGAGCAACTGCAGAAACATCCAGTGACCTATTCAATTGCACTGGGCTGTTTCTGGCTGCAGCAGACAGGTTGAACATCCCAAGTACCTACTTTCCATTCATCACCCCACTCAGCCTGGTTCTGCCACACACCACCAGTTCTGATCAATAAAAAGTCTATTGTGACATAGTAGCTGTCAAAGAGGAGGCATCTCAGTCTGTGCTGACTGATGTTGTTGGGAGTCAGAAGCAGCAAAGGAGAAATTTTAAGAGCAGGAGTCCCAATAGTATGTGGAGAAGAAAATTATAGGAATGATGGGAAAAGTGGGAATGAAGTGCTGTACATCCAGTCTTATCCTCTCTACTGCAGGTATGTGCAACTGTAATAAATAATTTAAAATGAATGGCAGACAATGAAATTAATAAGGCACATGAACACTGGAGAAGTCTTATTACAAAAATTTAAAAAATGTTTCAAAATAGGAGGATAATTTAAACTTGAACAAACACACAAGACTAACACTAGAAACTCCTAAAGGAAAAATTTCCTCTTTCTTACTGAACAGAAATATAATAAGGTTGAACATGATAATACATAAAAACAGGGAGAACCATCCCAAACTAAGTAGCAATGACCGTATGGACTAAGAAAGCTATTTAGTGTGAGCCAGTTCTGGGATACAGAAAAGGAAAATGTCATAGTTCTCCCTTTCTCTCCTTTAAGCTAACTGTGAGCTTGAAGTAGCTGAAAGGAAAACTTACTCAGTAAGCCTAGTTTTAAACTGTATTTTTGTTATTTACTTTGCATCCCTCCTCCTACAGTTCAACCTTTGCTCTTAAAGTAAACTCATTATATTCTGAAAGCTCATCTTGGCATTAAAAGCAACTCTAAAGCAACTTTGGGATGAATGAGGCATGTTATTATTTGAAAAAACAATCCAGATAAAGAAGAATCTTAGTCCAATCTTGTACTCAACTACAGCAAGTGAGAGGAACGTTGGGAACTGAGCTGTCTAAGCAGCAAGGATCAGTTAGAGAACTTGTAATATCTGATATTGAGGAAAGTCACGTCTCACCTTTCAGCCAAGGAGACACGATACACAGACAGCCCAGAAACCTGAGAAACTTGCAAAAGCTGTTATTTCCATGCCCTGCAGTTACAGTATGACAGGAAATAAAACTACATTATATATTCACTGCACACTTATTCATATACATTTCATCTGAATATGTTTTTTTAATAGTTAAATCAATGAAAAAGATGGCTTGTCAGTTCTTTACTACTGTTCTATAGTAGGTTCCTTGCAAGGTTATCACCAGCCTCTCCCATCCACTGTATCCCCCCCAGTCTATAATAAATATTTAATTCAACTGAAAACTGCTGTTCTTAAACTCATAACCTATCTTTGAAGTTCATTGCTTTTATGTCAGTTCTGAAAAAAGGGCTTCTGTTCCCTAAACTTTTCATTTATCAGAGTGACAACAAAACCCCAATGGCCTGTGGCACTGGTTATTACATTTTGAAATGCTGTACACTGTCAGTTTGGACTCTTTCTCCATAAAGAATTTCTGAGTAGAATTTGCTTTTAAAAGGTAACCCATTTATCAGAGTAACCTCTTGTTGAAATCAGTTGGCTTGACCTTGTCATGAAAGCAGGAATTTCCCTTAGCAAAGAAATTACAACTTCTAAGATCTGTACATAAGAGTTGATACTAATAGCTGAACGTAAGCTTTAGTGAGCTTTCACTCATCCTTTGGAAGCTCTGCCTGATTTTGTTAACAGGCTTTGTGCCATAATTAAAAACCAAGATGGTCTGAGCTGAACATGAGTCCATGTTTTTGAGACATACCGATGCATTTCCCCATAAGAGAATTTTCAAGATGTAAACACTTGGAAGAAAAAGAGTTGATGTAAATCAACTTTTAGATTATATGATTGAAACTGATTGCTGCCTTAATAACAAAGAAGGTTGTTCACTCTCAGAGCAGCTCTAAGACTAAAATAAGTCAAAAATCTGAAACCAATGCATTCTTCTAAAAGAGCCAAAGGGAGACTTTATCAATCCTGTATCTAAACTGCGGAAAGGTATTTATATTTTTCCTCATAAGTAGAGAGAGAGAGATAAACAAACATTGCTTGAACTAGCAATCAACAGTATCATTATGAAGAATTCCAATAAATATTAAGGAATAACACAGAGTGCTAAATTACTAAAATAGCTGAAATAGCTAATTAAAGTTTATATCATTTTAGAAAACACCTGATGCATGTGAGGCTTACCGTACTCTGTAGGATATTTAAAGATATAGCAAAAGACTGCTTTGCAGGAAGAGTGAAACAAAAATACAAATATCTAAATTTTAATAGTAATTTTTAAATTAGAAGTATTTCCATTTGACTGGCATCAGCTTTTGCAGAAACATTCTTTTCTTTGGAATGAAGTCTCAAGTATTTCGGGCTAAGCAAGCCAGATAGCAAAGTCTAAAATAAGATTTTATTGTGCAAAAGTGATTGACTCTCTAACACTAAAACTCATTTTCCTTTTCATTTATTTTGTTAGAAAGAGTTTCAGTAATTGTTCCGATTTTCTGACTGTGAATGTATTCCTAGAACTGCCTTATCAAAGAAAGAGGAGCAAGAACTGTACACAATGGTGCATCTAGAAACTTTATCCCTTCCTGTCCACAGTGCTTCTTGTTTAGTTATTTTATTGTAGAGTGTCATATGGGAAGACTGGTATTGTTAGCATTTGCGGATCATATTGTCATTCAAATAAACAAAGTTTACAGGAAGCCTCCAGTGTTTGTTACTTCATCCTGACAGACTGAGGAATCTCTGTAGGGTTGAGATGCCTTCGTGATTATTTTTGTAGCCAAGAACTATAAGCATTTATGGGACCATAAAAGCATAATCAGATGTAGAACATCAGAAGTTGCTCATGGTATGTCAAGCCACTCTCCTGGAATTACTTAAAACACCACACCCTCCTGCATTCTGTCTGACAGCCTTTGGCGGAAAGAATTTCCTTGTAGAAGTATCACTTCTTGTTCTCTTACATTAAAATGTTTAAAACAGTAGGAATGTAAGTCATGTTTATTGAAAACTGTCCAATTCACAAAAAAATTTACAGATTTCCTACTCTCAGTAAATCAGCTTCTGTGTATCTCTCACCAGGCTTCTTTTTCACAGCATCATTTACCTTTCAGGACCAACTGCATTGTCATTATGTCAATGTGATGCAGAACATTACCTGTCGCCAGACAATGCTTTGCCTTCCCACACTCAGTATTCACACACAGGTAGGAAGTTCTCTGAAAACACCTGTAATAAAACCTTTCCAAGAAAAAAAAAGAGGAAAAGCAGATTTAGTTTTACCGCAGTGCCAGTGCCAGTCCTTACCATACATTTATATAGCAGACATCAAAGACAAGCTATATTTTCTCTGTCAGAAATCCCTTATTTTCCTGTTACTTTCTTCTAAAGCAACATTTGTACACTTCGCTTTTAATTGCAAACTTGTATTTTCAGCCCACTGGGGCAGGACACCTTTTGTTCTTCCATGTAACCAATCTCCCCCAGCAAGGGAGGGTTTCAACAAAGGGACTGTTATTTTGTAACTGTTTTCAAGATGTATTACTGTGTTGTGTTCCCCAACACACATCTTCCTAAATAAGAGCACAAGTAAGTCTTCTCAAGACACCATATTTCTCCACTGGAAACTTGTGAAAGATGTAATTATGCAACTTAATGCCATAGGTGCAAACTACTTATAATAATACTGGGATACACAGTATAGATATATCTTTGACAGATGAACTCCCAGAACCTTAGGAGTCATATATGAAAGAATATTTTTGCTGTTTTCTGAGTACTGCAAGAATACAAACACTGATAAAATAATCAAACTTACCAGAAAAATAAAATGTGTTTTAAAGCCAACCAACATTTATGCTGTGATACCATGAGTTTGCTCTTAGGCATTTTGTTAATTCGAAAGAAAGAGTTCATTCAGTGTATCAACTCTTGGCTGCCAGTATTTCATCAAAGTGTCAGTAATGGCACCTCCATGGATTTATACAGATGAACCAGAATAATTTCTTGTGATTAGAGTGATTCAGAATTATGTATCAGCCTTTTCTAAAGCAGCTCTTTTGTGGCTTCTCTTGAGAATGTTTAGGTTAAGATTTCCAAAGATTTCTGTGTGTAGATATGTGAATTCTTAATAAAAGAAAATCTGATTAAGTGAGCTGTGTCCTCATATACATATATGGATCGTGTAATGCAGACTGTACTGAGCCTAGTGACACTGCACTTCTCTGAAGTTATTCACACATATATATAATTTGCAGGTTAAGATTTAAGAGACTAATTCACCATTAATTGGGAAAAGTTTGGGTTTTTTTCTTTCTGAAAAGCAGCTTTTTACTTTACAAGAACATTATGCTATTGCTTCTGCAGCTGCAGAAGCTACCACAATTGTAACTGCCTGTCATGCAGTAAAGAAATCTAATTAAAACCACTTATTTGCACCTATTAACCAGTCTCCTTAAATTCAGATAAAAGACCTTACCACAAGCGAAACATAAGTACAGAGTGTGGTCTGCAATTCAGTGAGAGAAACAACGTGTCTTTTCAGATAATTACACTTGCCTCCATTTTCCTGCTATTACCAATTAACATTAACCACGAACTTAAATGGCTAAGTAAATCTCTACACCTGGCCACTACTCCAGTCACACTGAGACTGCTAGTATGATATTGGAAATGCATTTTTTCTCTTGCATGCTTAAAACGGTGACATTTTTTTGTGTTGAGGCCAAATTTCTGATTGTATTGTGGTTTAGAGGTTCAACATACAAAAATTATGAAAAATGTTTGATAAACTGCAAGGAATAACTTGCAGTTTTATCTCAAGAGACACAAGGTTCTTCTGCAGTTTTATAGATAAGATCAAAATATTCCTTTGGAATCTCCTACACGATGCCTTTTAAAACAATTAATATTTCAGTTATTTCATAGGAAAAGAAAATCTACAGAAAGCTCTAATGTAAATAAACAGGCAGGCAGGGCACTAAACTAGAATGGCTTAATAAGTAGCCTACTGCACAAGTTCATCTGGTAGAGTTTTCTGCACTTCCTTAATTTGAAGTCTTCGCTTAAGTGCTTACTCTGTTTCACACTGGACAGTGTTGACTGGACAGCTGAAAGAGTTGTGATGTGCACCGATTCAGTACTATTGCCATCATCACATCACTTCTTGCTATCTTTAGGGAAACAGCACTGCTAGAGTGAACCCACTGAAGAAGTACTGGCACATTTATGATTTCACATTTCTGTATGTAAGAAATAGGCCAATAATAAACTAAAACCCATATTTTACTGCTAGACAGACTTCCTTAAGTCTCTAGGTGGCTGCAATAACAGGGGTTCTTTACTCGTTTTTTGTGCCACTTCTTCAGGGTTCCAGGCCACCCTCCTGCCCTGTGTGTATCCATCACTCATCCAGCTCTGTGTATGGCCCTGCTGAACACCCATGTCTGGGGGAAGGGGCTAGGGCTCAGAACTGGACGTGGGCTCAGTTCTTCACTACCTCACCAGGTACCTGCACCCACACGCTCTGTCGCTACCCTGAGCGACAAACACCTCCTCAGGGGCCACCTGGGCCACTGGGCACCGACCCCGCCAGCACTGCGCTCCCCGTCCGGCTGTCCCTGTCCGGCTGTGCCTGCCTGCCCAGCACGTGCAGGAAAGTGCCACTTCCCATTAGGTGCTCGCATCCATCACCCACTCACGCCCTCAGAGCTCACCCCGCGCACCTGGGCGGAGGTCAGCGCTCAGAATCACAGAATCAAGTAGGAAGAGACTCTGAGATCGTCGAGTGCAGCCTATGAGCGGACACCACTATGTCAACTAGACCAGCACTGAGTGGTCTTTTTCTTAAACATCTCCAGGGACGGTGACTCCAGCACCGCCCTGGGCAGTCCGTTCCAATGCCTAACAGTTCTTCCTGCGAAAGATGCCCAAGCGGAACGTCCCTTAGCGCGGGCTGGGACCGGGTCAGACAGCGCCGGGCCCTGCGCGATACCTGCGCGGTGCACGCAGCTCCCACCCACCCTCAGCGTGGGGCCGCCTCGTCCCGCCCAGCCCGCCGGGGGGCGGGGATTGGGCGAGCCCGCCTGTCACTCCGCGGCGGCGCCGC
>VWYI01003410.1:9745-64294 GCA_013399455.1 Anthoscopus minutus
GCACAAATGTGCAATTTATCTGTAGCATGTTTTGGGAGATATCAATGTAATATAAGTACTTAAAACTGTTCATTGTTCTTGTATTCCCTTTTTGCTCTTGAAGAGTTGTAAGAACAGTTTGAAAGAAAAGTAACCTGGTGAATCTGGAGCTGAATTAAACTTACAGTTGTGAAAAATGGGTTAATATATGAAATGCAGAATATCCCCTGGAGAAGCATTGTTAGCATGAATGCAAAACTGTTGTTTTAAGTTTCACATTATAAATGCTAGCAGCAAACCTTGCAGCCTCTTGCTTGCAACAATCCAGAAAGATTTTTTCACTTCCCGAGGCAGAGTCAGAAGTTAAGGAAGTCATCTTCCAAAACTCTAGGACTGTACACAATGGGGGGTTATGATACTACTGAGCATTCTGCTGTACCAAATTACAAGCCAGCTGACATTTACTCCCTAGTCAGAAAATAGCTCAGAACAGACTGACCAAGTAACAACAAAGAACATGAAGCAGGAACACAGCATTTCACTGCATAGGAAGACATTTGAAATTCCACACACTGTTCTCATCTTTCACTTGGAAGGGTGTGGCAAAGAACAGGTTATTAAAAAAAAATGTATATTGTTAGGGTTTTATATTGAATTAAAAACCCTGAAAAAGGACACTCAGATTTTGATTTTCACAGTATGGTGCTCATGTCCATGGAAATGCTACAAACACATAGTATTTCCAAACATGAACAACAAATTGATTGATATTCATAATTTACACATTTGTTGAGGCTTTTAGCTCCTGTATTCAAATGAATAGCTTCTGTAACTGTTTAAACTTCTACAAATTTAGATGAAGGCCAGTATTAGGAACATTTCAGTGATAATCCTAATTTATTAGAGGATTCTTATTGTCAAGTATGTGCAGCAGATGCTCTGCCCTGCATTTACAAGGCTATCAGAGGTGGACTGACAGGGGCATCATGCTGGTTCCACTGCTGAATTATGCTAAAACCAGTCCAACACATCAACCTCAAATTAACATCCTGATAGTGAGGCAAAGATCTGGCAGATAAGCTGCTAAGCTGATGTGGAGACATATGACTGGCAGTCAATCACTTTACACTATGGAAGTCCAATCCACTTTGTTATGGTTAGGTTTTCTAACATCTCCCTTCTTGGAGTGTGTATGAAGATTTCTCCTTTGAGTGGGGATGCCTTTTGAGAAATTTCTCCTTAAGGCTGAACAAAAGAGATGTCTTTTGCTGGCCCCAGACGTTGGCATGGGTGAGTTACATCAATTCCTACTTTAATAATTGTTTTGTTTTGCTAGCTCTATTACAATTGCTTTAATATAATTGCTTTGATAATGTGCACTATCCTGTCATACTTTACTAGTAGTTTTAGATCCTGTACTGTCTAAATAATTCTGATTAAAATCTTTTTGTCTAATCACTTACTATAATAAATCATTAATTTTTATATAAATATATCTGATTTGCCATCATTAATCCTGAAATTGTACAAAGGTTCAATCACAATCTATGATTTCTTAGACTTGAACCGTTGACAATCTGAGGTAAAGATTGGATCCAGCCCCTCCTAGGCTCGTCTCTGAGAAGGAGTTTAAAAAGCAAGAGGTCCTTTCTGCACCTTGTGACTCAGAGGGAGGGCTTCTCTAATAAGCTGTCTTAAGTTCCCACTCTCTCCCAGGACTCTGTGTTCCCTAGCACTAGGTTAGCTGACATGCTGAGAGCAGTGGAGTATCTCCCTGCTCTGAAAAAAACATAGATTAAGTGCTATTCAGTAAAAGCTTAGACACCTCTGAAGGGCTATAGAGGAATGCAAATTTTCAGTTTCATGTTCTATTTTAAAAATCAGAACCATTTCATTTTCATCTCACCTTCAGTGACCTACATATCTTCTCATCACCCAAAACTCTGCAAGTTTCTTAGCTACATTTCTTCTGGAAAAATAAAGAATAGAATGAGCCAGGTTTTATAAGCCATGCTGAGACATGCAGGAAAACTCTTCCAGACAATAAGTATTTCATAAAACAAAAAACCAGCTGGAGGTAACAAGCTGGAACAACTTCTTCTCATTAGGTAAAATGTCAACCCATAGAAGAGATCAGAATGTCTATATAACAAAAAAAAGGACTTCTTGTGTAAATATACAGCTCCAGTTAAATCCCATTTAAAGATACTTGCAGCCTGGCTGACCCTAAGCACTGAGTTGATTATATCTTCAGTACTTATTGTGCAGAAGAAAAGATTTATTTTTCAATTTCAAAGGAACATATCTTCAGATGTGAAAAACAGATCATTGATGTGCAGAGTGCCTATGTGCTCAGGGAATAAATGCACACACTGGCACATTCTCATCTTCCCTGCTCCTTACTGTCACTAGAGCCTTGCACTTCCACATATGACCATGACACACAGGATGCATCCTTGCAGGTGCCAACAGCCTCACCAATTCCACACCAGTGCGTGTGGGAGGAATCACTTTATATCCACAAGGACCACAGATTATTTCAGACTTCTTCCTGTGTCCCTTTCAAATCTGTAGGTACAAATGAGCCATCACATACCACATCTGCATTTTAAACAGTTGAAATGGAGGAATATGGTTTTTTATTTCACTGCAATTTATTGTCAAGACCCTGAAATGTTAGTTTCCTTTCTATTTTAAGAACAGAAACCTGTGTGAGAGGAAGCAGAGTGAAAACTGTGGCTCTGACTGAAACCTGGCTTCAATTATTTAGATTGTAGGTGTATGTAGCAAGACCTTTATCTTCATGTTTTCTTGAAGTTCATTTGTAGCACATCTCTCCCTCAGGATAGGTGCGATCTGTATGCACTCCAGTGAGTTTGTCTATCTGTGAGTAACTGAAACAATGCATTTCATTTTTACTTTCTACAATCACTTCAATGATTGATCTCACCCTCCTTGACTTTAACATTTTTGGTATGATTTCTTTGAGTTGCCTTGATAAAGGCCAAAGTAAAATCCATTACAATCTACAGGCTGTTAGTAGTCTTGGGCAGAACAAGATATCAGAGACAGCTGTTAGAACTAAGTAGAAGTTCACCTTCCCCAAAAGATGTGCTTGGGTGTACATGAGCTACTAAAACTTAGCAAATTGATTCTCAAACAGCCCCAGCTGGGTCAGTTCACAATAAGTACCTTGTCATTCTAGTTACAAATATGTGCCTGAGACCATTCTTTGCCTGAAAGTACAAAGCAGATTGTACTGACAGAGCTCTAGCAGCAGCATCAGACCCGCTTTTGTGCGAGGTGTGTGTCTACCTAGACAGAAGTAGAGCACACAGCAGTTCAGCTATGCACATGTACTGAGCAGAAAACACTGCCTCAGCATTGCTAAAGTGTCTGATTTTAGTCTCAATAAAATATATTTTTTGGAAAGACTAAAAGCATCTCACTGAAGATCAAGAACCACCCTGTTATCCTGTGTCACCCCCACACAAATAGTCTTCTGCTATCTTGCCTATTTGAAACAAAAATAAAAAAGCTAAGTAAAGATTACATGCTTCTGAAATATTAACATTGCTAAACATTTGACCTGATGATAGAAATACATACCTGTTCAAATATTATAAACAGGGTGCCAAACCTGCTTGACCCAGACTGTGCTGTTAATGGAGCTGCTGCAGGTTTTGTATTATTTAAAGCATGATATAAGACCATAAGATATAAAACTGTAAGAGCTTTATCTGCTATTGTTATAAATGAAATCCAAGACAACTGAGAGGGAAAGTGATCCGAGAAAGTGGGATTTTTTCAGCTTATTTACTCAGTACCCTTGACAATACTTCCTGTACAGTCAGATTCTTCATGCTGGAAAAGATGAGCTTGTACAGATGCACAATCATTATGATAAAGTTTCAGCCAACACAGCTTAGGCTCTGTGTATAACTCCTGCTCTCTTTTTATTTGCCTCCAATCTCATTTAAGGACATGATATCAAGCAGCCTTTATTCACATTAACTTGGTCATGCTCTAGTCCTGAATGCTGAACTGGTGGACTTCATGCAAATTTGCTACATGAGCAAGGTTAAAATATGACAGCTGTTACTCACTAGATGTTCATTAGGCAATTTCACTCCACTTTAAAGTCATGGCTGAATAGGGCTCCTCAAGCCAAAATCTCGCCTGTAAGAGCCTTTGGACAACTAGAAAACCCTCAAGAAAAAGCCCAACTTCACCTCATCACACAAATGACTCCAGAAGCACTTACCACAGAAACCACATGTCTCTGGGCAGAACACACTGCTCTCATTTTGGGAGTTCTCATCTCAGGAATTCTTCTGATGTGACCAGTCAGACCAATGGTTTTTCACAGGCTGTCCAGCCTCCTCAGGGCAGCCAGAAACCCCTCTGTGCTCTGCCACTGCCTTCGTTTCTAGCTCCACTCTCTGCATGCAGGTGCCACAAAGAAACTTGCTCTGACTTCAGACCCAGAGCTCTCTTGCTCCACTCACACCTGCCACCTCACTAGCCCACTTTGATTTGCTATACTTAGCTCATGGGTTTAAAAAGTAGCTTTCTGGTAACAAGGAACTGTTGGTGCACCTATCCAGCCTAAATTCAGTTCACAAATTATTTAGGTGGAAACTTGTTTCCATTTCATGAAGATTTCCCTTGAAATCTGTATTATGCAACTTTGTTCCTTGGCAATATACCAGGAGAGATGCCCAGTACCTGTGGGAGTAAAGGCAGCCAAGTAGCTGTTGTTTGAAACCACAAGCTTTTTCTCAGTAACACAGCAACCCACATTTGCTCATCTAATAAAAATCTCATTAACTGTCAGCTCTGACAGTTGAATTTTCAGTAGGTCTGAGTAGAGTTATCTGCAATAAAGGGCTTGAATATTTTCCATTTAAATCAAAATATTAAGTCTTAGAACCATAGGAACAAAGAAATACAGAATTAAAATAATTGCCTTTAAATGAAGGGGCAAGTAGAACCGGTTCTTGAGTTTCCAACTAAAATGTAAAAAATACTAAAGGTATTTCTGTAACATGACTGCATGGAGGATAAGACCCATGAGAATTTGCCATTTTGAATCTCCCAGCTTTCAGTCTGTTTTTTAAGAAATATAAATTTAAATTATTATATGTGAATTCACTAATGTCACTGTTCTTTTATGAACATGTATTCCAATAGTCAAAAGGGCTAAATCACTGTCTTACATCCATTTTTAGAGACATCTCTTACCATCTGCTGCTGCTATATTCATGCACCTTTTCTACCTATTTATATCCATACTTGCAACATTAAACATTATGTTCTCTCAAGACAGAAAAAGCAGTTCATTGTCTTGAGTCATTAATCCCAATTTGACCAATTGCACTCTTCAAAAAGACAGGATTTATATTAGTTTCAAATAACTAATTCTATATATTAGTACCTAATAGCAGGTGACCCTGGTTTCTTTCCTCAAACATAAATCTTGACTGTAGAAGGAATAATGAAAATCACAAAAGTCACTCCTTGCAAGCAAGTGGCAAAATTTCCCTGAGTAGACTACTTTACCCCACATGAACTTAGAAATGGAGCATGAAAAAATATGATTATGATAGAACACTGACTCAGTTGCTTCACAATCACTAAGACATTTCCCAAAGAACATTTAAGAAAAACATTATTAACAAACTCCCAAAAGAACAACTAGAAATATTCATTACTAGAATTATTCATTCATAAAAAAAAATCTTTCACTTTTGGAACTTTTAAGTGGTCTTTTTAAACCTGGTAGAAGAGGACAGGAGAAAGCTGTGTAATTTTCCCCTTTGAAAGCTTCAGAGGTTGCAATAGTATTTGTGATTATGTGTTTTACCAGTATTAGAAATACTGAGAGGAGGCATAGGGTAACATTAATACAACCAGATACCTAGGTGTTTGTATGGATGCACCTCTGCTGGGAAGCAAAAAAATTCTTCTGTTAATTTTCAAAGCACAATCAATAAGTCTGTCAATTCTAATGCAACCTGTGAAGATACTTAAATTCAGAGCAGCTACTTACACACTCTTAGTGGCTCTGGAAGATAGCATGGGGATCCCACGGTTATTTAAATAACAGCTCACCTTTCGCATTGTCAATAGTTCAAACTGCCCATGCATTTTAATTCTGTTATTCTACAATGTTTCCTAAAAGCAGTCTGTGGCCAAATTTTCTAGATTTGGTACCATTAAAAATGTTTGAATTACCAGTAGATACTGAAGGTACCTACAAAGGTACAAAAGCTTAAGATTTAGCACTGGGATTTTCTAGGAAGGCACTCAGGTTTTAAACCTGTCCTGTTCAGCTGAAGTCCAGCACAGTGTTGCACTTGGTTACATCAGCTGGGAATCTAACCAGCTTTAGTCCATACCTACACTTCTAGTTAGAATCGCTATGCCATGGTGATTGGGCCTTCATTAAAGGTCAAGATTTCATGTTTGCTAGTCTTAAAAAGGAAAGGAATCTGAAGAGCTGACTTTGCAGTAAGAGTTCTGCTATCCCTGCTGATGATTTCATCAAGAAAGCAAATTCCTCAGAAATAGTTTTCCCATTCTATCTACCATTTTGGTACTTTTGAAAGTATTTTCATCAGCATTCTCTGTGGAAGCCTCATTTCTATCTGAACTTGCTCATAACAAAACCAAGGTTTGCTTTCTGTTCTTTTACAGGGGGAATTCAGTACAAGTATATGGCAAAGGATGACAAATGGCACTGGGTAGCCAAAACTCAGCATTCAAAGAGTGGGATCCAACAGACCACTGACTCTTAGTGCTCACATGAACACAGTAAGAGTAGAAAGAGAGTCATCAACAAATCAAAAGGCTAAAATAGCTGCACACACTTTACTGTGTATGCGCCTTAAACTAGTGGTTAATCTTAGACTACCCAAGAACAAGTACACTGTAGATTGCTGGAAGGCATTCCTCACAATTTTGTTCTGCTCACTCACATATGGAAATCTCGGGCTCAGGATGATTGTTTTGTTTCCTTACTTAGCACTTTGCCTTTATGGCTACTGCTTCGTTTAAATGCAAATTCACAAAAAACTATTGTCTCTGTTTATAGGTAAAAAATACACTTAACAAATATATACATCCAAAAGACTTAATCAGATAAATCTGAGCAGTGTATGTTTCCTTCTATGCCTCACATTATGTTAAGGGAAAGAGCAATTTAAGCAGCTTGTGATATTGATACAGTTTAGATTTAGAGATAATACTCCTCATATTCTACTGAACAAGTTAATTTATTAACACCCTTTGACACAATTATTGAGTGAATAAATGCTAAAACACTTGAATGTATGACATTATATTACTGGTGCTACGCCTCACTCAGTAGAAATCTTCCTACCATTTTGGGCTGCCTGATTCAGGCCTTGCTTGCACCCCTTAGAAATTTTTTTCAGTTCCCCCAAAATGAAAGGCTTAGCATTAGATACAGAAAATGGTAATTGAAGAGAAAATGTTAGTAAGTCACCAGCTCCCTGACCCTCTTTCTCCAAAACAGCAGATCTCTGTGTTTTGAAAAACTGTTTATTACTTTAAGAGCGAGCTATTACTTCACTGCATTAGTCACTGGACACATGGTAGGATGCAGGAATGTGGCACCTCTGGATGAGAAGGTGAACCTACAGAGATTTCTTCAGTTTTTCATAATGACCCAGTTTTTCTACAAAAGTAGAGCATACAGATTTAGTATTAGTGAGGACTGAGCAACACAATCACCTTAAGCAAAGTGTTTGATCTTGATACAATACGTGTATATTTTGAAAGGAGAAGAAGTTTGCTTAAATATTCAAAGTGATTCATGTATAACTGTTGGAATTTAAGCTTTCAGCAGGCATTGTCAGAAATAAGGTGTCACAATTATATCCCTTTCCAGCACTGATTCCCTTTTGTACTTGATTCTTAAAGTTTTTCGCCTATATTTAGGTCCATTGTTTTCAATTTGCTTCAGGTTTGTTTCCATTATCCTAGGGAAAAAATTAGTGGAGCTAGCACACAACTTGTCCACATAATTAGATAAAATTTCTACATATTTTACTATGGAAAAAGCCTCATACAAATTGTAATGGCAGAAATGGACAACACAATATTAGTTAACCTATCTTCTGCTCAGAGGGAGAATTGCCATCCCTAAAATTAGTCATAGAATTACAGATTATTCTGAGTTGGAATTGATCCATTAGCATTGTCAAAACCCAAATCCTGGCCCTGCAGAGGGGAGCCCCAAGAATCACACTATGTACCTATTCCTTGAGTCTGTTTTTAAACAAAACTTCCAGACTGAAGTGCCCTAATCTCACAATTGCCCATCCAATATCAGTGTTAAAGTACCTGTCTTATTTTTTCTAATGACTTGCTGAAGTATGCTTGTTATCATTTAAGTCCATTACTACTTGCCCTAACTGCAGCACGTGGCAGGGAATTTAATTCTATTACACTGCTTGATGTAACTAAAGACTTTGATCTCAGTATTCTCATCATTAAATTTGACGTTATTGTTCCCTCACCACTCTGGATCCTGACATTTGATGTACATCCCTCCTGAGCTGCAGAATTCTGTGCTAAAAAGGGTTGGATACTCCTATTTCAAGACTCTGTTTTTGATGATGCATTCACTCTGGTGTGTGTCACTCCAGCAGCATGACACATTGAGTCATATTTAGTTTGCAATCCTCTATAATGCTTAAATCCTTTCCTGCAATTCTGCTGTCCAGGCAGTCTTGCCCCCCTAAAGTTGGCATTCATTTCAAGTGAACTGTTAGATAATTCCTCAAGAGTCTGATAACCTGATCATGTCTTCCAATGTGTTTACAGCCTTTTGAATAAATACCTTCTGCACAGGTAAAACACTATTCCTTCACTGAAATCACTGATCAAATAATGAATTGTACTAGACTCAAGACAGGTCTTGGAATCTTCATATACTTTTTTTGCTCTTTGATTTGATATTAAAGTACTAATTTTTCCTTTGAATCATGTTTGATATACATTTTTTGCTTTTTGATTTGCTATTAAAGCACTAGTTTTCTATTCTAGAGTAGATTTTTCTTACCATTTCTGCATTTCCTGATAGTATCACCTACTACATAATTTTCCTAGTTCTTAGATACAGTGAAGGAGCATAAAAATCCTTAGAAGTAAAATTATTTTACTTCTATTGCTTCTTCCTTATTCACTTCAAAATGGTGCTGAGGGGAGAGGCTTTTGGGAGAGGTGAGGGACAGGACCCAAGGACTAGACACGATGTGGCACAGCCCAGCTCAGGCAAAGCTCACCTACAAAACAGGTGATCTTGATGGATATTGGTCCTGGTCTTGCAGGCAGAACTTTTCACATCCCATCCCTCTTTCTGAGAGCCAGCAAAAAGATACTCAGAATTATAGAATTCAGCATTGCAACAAATAAGGTGTGATAAAGGAGTAGGTCTGAAGAAAAGAATCAATTCTCTATTTCACCTTTCTCTGAAACAGATAAACTTCTGTGGTAGTATTAGGTATGCAGGTAACCACAAAAATCCTCTTAGAAAGATTTTACTATTGCCTTCCCAGAAGCCACATTTACCATATTCCTATTTATTAATGTTGCCAACAACTGATTTACCCACAGCTTGCTTATGGAAGAAAAACGTAAGAATGTAACTTAGAAAGATGCTGCAGCAGAAGATTCTATCATGGATGCACAGACAAACTTTGTAGATAACAAAGGTCATCTTTCACTGACTCTTCCAAATTCATAATTTCTTTAGCAAATCTTTTAAAACTCCAAATCACATAACACCCTGCAGTCTTTCCAAGTCTGCAAAGATGGAATCAACATCACTTTATTATTTACTACAAAAATCTTGTTGTTACCCTCTTGCTTGAAGCAACTGGTCTCAAAACCAACAAAATATCTTACTTCACACAAAGTTCAAACTTACTAATAGATTGCAGAGATCTTGTTAGGCTATTTGCCTTTTTATTAGTGTGTTGTGTAATACAGGAATGAGGTAGAAATGTATATAATCTCTGACTTACTTTCCTAACTGGGGTTGAGTGTCAAACAACAAATCTGGACTGTTCCAAACATCGGACAGTTATGCTGAATCTCTGTTTGATGGAGCAACAGTCACTGTATATCTCTAGTAATGAATGTAAAATTGGAATTTTAAATGTTATTCCAGATATAAAAAGACTGCCATCTTATGTCATCTGCTCCATCAAAGCTTTTAAAGCTCTGCTGGAGAAATTAAGCAATACATCTTATTTAATTTAATACCTCCTATGATCACACAGCTGTGTGATATGATACCACCAAAATAATTTCTCAAGCAATGGAAACACTCCACCATGTTAGAACTCAGTAGTAATAAATGTTAATGATTCAACTTGCTACATATGTTGGATATTACAGCAACACAGAGCACAGCTCCACATAGTGTCAGAAAAAGAGGACACGTGACAAAAATGCAATTTGTCGTTTTTTAAGCAGTTCTGATTAACTTTTTAAAAGGTGAAAAAGCTACATCTGACAGTAGACTAGTGATCTATTTAATCCTAAAATTTCTCTCTAGTAAGACCCCTCTAGATCATTTTTCAGATCAGGCTGCAAGAAACCTGACTGCTATTACTCAGTCAACTCAGAAAAATCAAGCAAGTAATTTGGAGGGTACACTTCATTTAGCTGCCATAATCTGTCCCCTTTCACCTTTCCCTGTCACATCTGGTACTAGCCACTAGTGCAAGTGGAATACAGGTCCTTAGACTCAATGTACCACAGAAGATCCTTTGTTCAGGATTATCCCTCAAAACAGATCTGAGCAACCAGATAACAAAACTGCATTCTTGTCACAGAGCATATGCTTACCAACAGTTAGTGACGCCTCCCCTGCATAATCCTTCTGCATTTAGGAAGTGTGGTGCTAGATTTGTATTTAAATGAATCAAAGGTGTCAGGCAAGTATAAAGAATTAGTGTAAACAAAAAATGGATTGATGGTTGAGTGCCAACTGAACCATCTGAAGGAGGATATTTTCCTTACATGAAGGTTTCTACAAGCTATTAGGTATCAAGGCATAAGAAAGCTCTGTTTTCCATCTTGAAAGAATGTGATTATGTCTACTTATGTTAAATAGCATAATATTTCCTAAAGCCTTTTTAATCAATGTTTCTGGAGTTCAGAGTTAAAATCACAGGTGGTTAAATTATGAAAATTCTGGCCACGTGGTGAAGGCAAGGAAAATAAAGAGTTTAAGAGGTCAGATATCTAACTTAGTGTTTTTAAAATATATTAATGGCAAAGGGTAGACTAGAAAAAACATTGGCCTTTTATTTGATGAAGATGGTTGTCTCAGAAACAGGGACACAGAGCAGAGATGTCAGATTCTTTCTCTGCCTCAGTCATCAACACTGATGACAGGCTCAGGGGGTCCTCAAGCAGCAGGACTATGCAAGAATGATAAACACCCCGTTAACCCTGAACTTGTGGGATTTGCTGCTCCAGCTGGATCTCTGTGAGTTTATGGGGCCTGATTGGATTAATCCCAGGGTACTCAAAGACCTGCCTGAGTCATTGTAAGACCTCTCTCAATGATTTTTGAACAGTTTTGGGAATCTGGAAAGGTCCCTGTTGACTGGAAGCTGGCAAACATTGTCACAATTTTCAAGAGCAAGAAAGTTGAGCCTGGTAACTGCAGGCTGTCAGTCTCACTCCAGTGTCTTGTAAAATCATGGAGAAGATTCTTCTTCTTCTCCCACTGGTCAAAGTGATTACACAGTGTGATTCTTGAGGCTGTCCTGTGCAAGGTCAGAAGGTGGACCTGATGACCCTTGTGTGTCCTTCTAACTCAGATTATTCCATAATTCTAGGATTCATCAGATAATGAATGCTCTAACCAGAATGGGACTGTTCCCTAAGTACCTAATGTTCTGAAGATCTCTGTATATAACTGGATAAATGAGGATAGACATATCTTAGGAACTGATATGAAATATACACAGATTTAGACATGCTGATATTTTTATATTCTCCTGTAAACCTAGGGAATGTGTTGTTCTGCTGCTGAAATAAGATGATTCGGTTAAGCATACAAAACTGTTTTCTACTGAATGAAAGATGTATTTATAATCTGGATGTGCAGTTATAATGGATTGTCTTAATATAGATGATGCATGTTATGCATAATGGATTATGCAGAATATAGATCATGCATAACTATTTATTACATATTATGCATAATACAGAGTATGCATGTTCTGCTTTGTTACTGAAGGCTGAAGTAGAACACTCAGTTAATGTTTTACAGCCAATTTAGCAAAAAATCACATGACAGTAGCTTTAAATGCTGCATATATTTTCAAACCTAATTTCTTGGGAATAAATATACTTTGGAATCTTTCCAAATTTCTTTAAAAACTTCAAAGAATGTGATTTTTTTGTTAATGGGTAGTTCAGTCTTTTTGTATTTGTGACTGTGAAATATGCCAAACATGGCATATGACAAACTAATTGTTCACACTGCTGCAGAAAACACACAGGAGTATATATTTAAAACCACTTCTCCTGTTCACTCCAGTCCATATCCCAGAAGCATTAAGTTTTATGTGAACACAGAATTCTAGTAAGTCATGTCCAACTATGGTAGTGCAGAAGAGAATGTGGACAGGAAAAGTTCAGTCTCAGTGCACAGTCAGTGTTTCAGCCCTTTACCACAAACATAGTAAAACCATCCAGCCATCACAATAAACACCCCAATAAGCATTTGTAAACTTCTCTGCAAGATCTGAGACTGAGGAGAACAAAACTGACCATGCATATTCCACTGAATGTTGCCAATATGAAGAAATATAGCCAGAAAGAATATGGGCACCTAGGAGTTAGTCACTCTAACACCTAATGTTCAGGCTCACAATACAGCAGTGTTTGCAAGCTGTATTAGAAACCTAGGTCAACACATGATACCCAGTGGCAAGCTGGCGTCTCACCCAGGGATTTTACACAGACATCATTCAGAGACAATTGTCATCTGGATACAAGGAAATCTACAGGTTATAGGAAGTACAGATTTGGCAACCACTCTAGCATGTCCTAATGTTCAACAACAGTGCTGGAAGGTTGTGTCTACTTGTTTGACAGTAAGTAAGGCTCTTCTGGAGCTGCCTGCCTTTAGTACAGAGTTCAACTACCCAAAGGAGCCAAAAGACTCATTAACTAGAAAGAAGTTTTAGGCAGCATAACAGAAAAATGTTGTTGCTTAGTAGTTAGGACACGTACTAGGATAAGACCTGGTTTCTGTCTGGAATTTGTTTAAAGTCCTTTGGTATCTGGCTGAATACAGCCTGTTTTAATTTCAACAGAATTTGTAATAAAAATGTAGTCCCATTATCAGTACACCAAGCCATTTACTTAATCCCTCATACAAGTCAGAGACACGGCAAATCAGTTTACAGAGATTGTTTAATCACTTATGAGTGCACCTTGGGCAATATATCCTAATTCTCATAAATTATCTACAGTTTCTAATGTTTATTCAGAAGAGAAACATTTCAGAAGGTCAGAAAGGATCATTCATCAGAGGCTTAGAAATTGCTCCTTTGTCAGTTTTACATACAGTATAGGAATACATAGTAATTTCCAGACTTGCATCAGGTTGTGTTATTTTTCTGATAATGGGCTTTTTTTTTCCACAGAAAGAATAAATTCTCATTTAAAGGATTTTTGATCTAGTATTTTCTGTCATATTTAATCTAGTACTGAACATCATTTTAAGCAGTCATTCTAGGACTGTGAATAAGAGTATTTTTTACCTATCCTGACACTCAGAATTTGATTGCTTTTGTATGGCTACATTTTATTGCAATGTACATAATGTGCCTCCCCCTAAACACAAGGAAGAAAAATAAGCCACATTAAATTTTGGGCACTCATGAAATATCACGCGATTACCCTGAATATAAAGAGAATCTAATTTTCAGCATTTTACTACAGAAAATTTAGAATGGTTCTATTTACAAGGATAGAGATGTTTCCATATGAATGAGAACAGTGAGGCAGAGCTCTCTGCCTTGCCTCTCCACCCAGGTGTGCCACGCAGGAGGGAAAGGCGTGTTCTCACACGGTGTGCTGGGGAGCAGCCCCATTGACACGGGGCATCAAGTCACTCCAGGAAAGGCAGATGAGGAGCAGCACCACAGCCACAGGGAAACCCTTGAGATCCTGCCCCTCCACGACCTCCTCCTTCTCCTCTCACTTCCCTGCTACAGCTCTGCAAAGCCCCAGGGAACACAAGAAGCTCCCTGCCAGACAGAGGCAGAGAGGCAGAGAGGCAGAGATGTAGGAGCTGTGGCTGCCCCAGCACGGACTGCAGGAGAAAATTAGACTCTGCTACAGCTTACACCTTACAGAGGGCAAAGTCTGCCCAAAGCTTTCCTTTGTATAACTGGTAGGCATTGATTTTAATGTCATGACTCACTTATTGTGTCTCTCTATAACTAAAAGATGAAATAATAATGATTGCAGTCCATTCAGCAGCCAAAATCAGAGCTGTAGTGTTCTAAAATTTGGCTGTCACAGACAAAGAGTCTTTGGCTTGGAACATGTTTTAAATTTTCCCATCTCCCAGGAAACATTTATGACCTGCTTAACACACACTAGTGCAAAAGCAAGTCTTTCTAAAGTCAGAATTACAGATATAGATACAGACACTTTGTCAGTATCTATATCTTTGACAGTACAGACAGATATAGATAGGCTATAACTTACTATATCTCTACTTTCCTACAAATGGATTGAAAAATTACTGCGGTTAAAATCTTCCTTGCTTAGTTAAAAAAAAATAAATTCTGAAGCCCAAGGTAAACATGAATATGGACATTAACTATTCAGATTCTGGGAATTTCAGTGGCTGATAACTGAAAAAAAATGATGCAATATGAAGTCCTGATAATAAAAAAGTATTTGGAAAAAGAGACAATGAAGATGAATAAAAATTGAAACAGGAGCACCAAAACCAGGACAGACGCCATTGTGGCTTTTCCCAAGTACAGCACTAACAGCTGTGAGGGTAGCCTGGATATTTGCATAGCTCCATAACTCTGTGCCATGTGAAAAGCCTGTGAAGGCTCCAAGGAGCTGCCTGCTCTATGGATTGCTTGTCTGGGCTGATCAGTACTGCTGAGTGCATACCTGCAGGTGCCAGGGGTATCAAATGACCTGAACTTAAGGGCAATGGGCTCTAATCTGCAGATAAATTTAAAGACCCCAATTCCCTGCTGACTTCAAAGGGGATTCAAGAATCTCTCCAGCTTCAGACATTCACTAGTAAGAAACATCAAGGCAGAGGAATTAGGGAATGTTCCTTGCAGTAAGGACAAACTCACTGTAACCTTCTATCAGAAGATCCTGGGTAGCCTTAAACACCCTGCAGAAACAGTCAGCTTTGTGGTACAATTGCATTTGCATTTGAACAAAACATACTTAAGCAGCTAGACTCTAGATCTCAGTTTCTGATTTATTCTTCTCCTCTTCAAATCACTCTTATAATATAGATACTATTTTCAAGAGTAAAAAATATTAAAGTTTCCCTGTAGAAAGAGCTTTCCCATTGTCATATTCTAACTCCTTTCTCTAGACTCACATTCTTTATAATTTCTACTACTGCAGTTTGAACAGCTTTCCATAAAATTAATGACTGTACTCCAAGCCTTTAATCTTGTCTTTTTTTGACTGATTAAAAACAAATAGAACATGAGCTACAAAGGAACTACTTTTCTTCTTCAGCTGACAGAAGGCAAGTTACTCTCAAACTCCCAAATATGAACCTGCTGGTTTATAAATAACTTCCAGACAGTCAGTCAGTTACATCTAAGCCTCCCGAAAAGAGAAATGAGGGGAAGAGACATGTTTGGACAAAATTCCTCTTCTGGATCATTTAATCATTAAATTGAGCCAGAAATACAATTATTTGGCTACGCTGTATAGAAATACCCGGGAAACATCTTTTCTATCAGAAAAATGGACACAATTACCCCACTTGAATTTTTTAAATCACAGAATCACAGAATAGCTTACATTGGAAGGGACCTTATTGAAAGAAGATCATCTAGTTCCACCCCCACCACCCTTACCTGGGAGACCAGCCACTAGATCAGGTTGCTCAGGGCCCCGTCCAACCTGATATTGAAGATTTCCAGGGATGGGGCATCCCGTGGCATTGCCTCCAGTTCACCTGGATTGAAAATACTTTTAGNCACTGATAAGCTTATCATCTCATTGGAAAATGCTCCATCCAAGGGGAGAAGCTGATGGGCCATTGAGTCCACTGATAAGCTTATCATCCCATTGGAAAATGCTCCATCCAGGGTAGAGGAGCCAAGCCCCTCTACCTGGATAAAAACCAGAGAACTGGGGCACCAAGGTGCCTTTCTTCACCGGACTCTCAGAGGACGACCAGGCTCATCTAGTACCACTGGACTACTGCCAACACCCTGACCAACAGGCTATCAGGTTGTATTCTGACTTAGTCAGTAGCTTTCTTTCTTTTCTTCCTATTTCCTAATAAATTGTATTTCTGACTTGGAGTCTCTCACTGGTTTTGTTCTCAAACCAGTACACTTTCATATCAAACAAGCAGCATAACAGGTAGCAAGGTGCCCTTGGTGCCCTTGGAGGGTGACATCATGTATCCACCTGTGCTGCACTGAGAATTGAGACTTGCATTAATTTAGCTTCCTGCTGCTTTAACATAGAAAATGCAAGCACCAGGAAGTTGTTGTGCAGCGATATTCAAAGAGGTAAATGTTATTTCATGCTAAGCATCAGGACCAGTGACCTTACCAGCCTGTAACTGTGCTCAGTGCTGGGCAGGGAAGATGATAACAAAGTCAAGAACAGCACAAATACAGCTGACTGAAGATGCTGCCAGAGACTGGCAGAAAATTTACTTGAACTGCTGAAAATGAAAAGCATGACTTAAATTGATGCCTTTAACATCTGAAAGGAATGTGCTAAGGTGCACTGAGCCCTAGGGATTTCCACCTGAAAACCAGCCTGCTCAGTTTTTTGCCACTGAGTAACTCCAGTAATATATAGGGTAGGAGGGAGAGGGGCAGCTCAAAAAGTGCAGATTCTCAGTTTGGATCCCCATGCCTACACAGCCTCATTTCTAATCTTGCTCCCATGCCAAAGTGTGCTTACATGCAGGAGCCACACAGCGGAAGATGCCCACACAATTATGATTGACGTGATTACACATTTAAAGATCAGTGTGCAGCTTCCAAGCTGCTTTGAAGAGCTGAAGGAAAAAAGAGAGCAGAGGTGCTTGTTTCCACAGGGATCTGTTCAGGCCTCTTCACTCATGCAGCCAGAACTTAACCCTCAATATGAAGGTCCATTTTAGAACTGAGGTTCAGGGCACATCTACAGTGAAGATCTTGAAGCTTCCCATTTCCTCACAGGATACTCTTGTTTTGTAAGGTACCCACTGGAGTAAAAAAGTAATTTTAAAAGAGGACAGTGTCTCTTGGGCCATGTTTTACAAAATATTTGACACAGATGCACATAACTTCCCCTGACTGAGAACATTTTTTAACCTTTCTGATATTAAAGCTTTCTATTAAACAACACTTCAGTGAGTAAGAATCTATTTGCAAGTGGCAGTGCCGGTTTCTAGGGTGCCATGTTGTAATTTAACAGTGCCAAGTACTAGCTTGAATTTTAAAGCATGCTTTTAGCAGTTTGAACTGCATTTTCCACAAAACTATTTCAGCACAGATGCTCTGAGTTTGCTGTTACACACTTGAAGAGCCATGCTTTTGAGAACATTTAAAAATCACAATCAAATCATGACTGCCTGATATTATCACAGTTGCTCTACCATGTCTAGCAAAAACAGATTATGGAATGTCATATGATTAGCAAAATATCTTACAATAATACAGTTCCTGGAGAGCAGACATAAACATTCAGAGCCACTATCTACAGCTCCTGCAGCAGGCATAAACAAGCCAAATTTTCTGCAAGACTTTTTGTTCTTGAGTGGATAACTCCAACCAACCTTTTCTTAGCTGTATGTAGTCCCTTTTCTGTCAACTTTTAATTACAGTAATGTTTTTATCTTAAATTTTTCTTCATGCTTTTGTTTAGGTGCCAGAATTCAGCTTTTCTCTTACTTGCTCTGTATTTTAATTAAATCTCCTTTGTTGGTACATATTTGTTTTTAACTTTTGTTTTCATGGCAAGTACTCCCTCTGGCAAGGCTTACTGCAAGAGTTACTGCACCATATTTCTTTCCTAGTACTTGCCTGGCATTTACCATGGATTGTCTGTCCCTTTCCCATCTGTGTGTTTCCTTTTTTGAAATATAATAATTACACTGAAAGTACACTGAATAGATAATAAATAATAACAACAACAACAGTAATAATGATTATATTTATTCAGGGGGAATCTGAGTCTCTTTGCCTTCCTGCAATAATGTATATATAAACAATCACTTCCCAATGTAGAAATACAAGGCTGTTGCTAATTACAATGGCCAAACACACAGCCCCAATGTTGGCAAAACTGTCCAGAAGAAAAGAGTACAGATGGAAGTGGATAGAAAGAACTTGTGACTGCTACTCCCCTCTTTTCACTAATGCTGCCTATCCCACTCCTCAGCAGCCTCTCCTGTAAGCCTCCATTTCTCACTCCTTGTGAGAAACCACCCACACTTCCCTGGCTATTGTCCATTCAAATTTCCTCCTCTCCCAGTGCCTCCCACATCAGGCAACAACCCAGAGGCAAGTTAGGAGTGATCAGGATCTGCACCACAAAACTCCAAGCATGAGGAGTGGAACTCAGGGTTAAAATGCACCTGAAAATACAGTTGAAAAGCTCCTGATATTCCTCAGTTCCCAAAGCTAGGATATTGGTCAGGAAGCTGCCATAGGTTCCCCATCTTCTGAATTTTCTTTCTAGCAACAGCCTCCTTCCCAAGTTCCTCCTTTACCTATGTAAATCCTCCTGCTACAGCTGAGTGCACATGACCCCATAAAGCACATCTGGGTGATCTCCCCTAACTGTGCTGTAGCCAGGCCTTGAGGCTCCCATGGGAGGGGCAGAGGCAGAGCACGTGTGGGCTTGGCCTGAGGGATTCACTGGGGTGATGCTGAGCATCAGCGTGCCAACTGCTTCACCAGGCCTTCTCAGCAGTGCACTGACCTCCCAAGTGCTGCTCTGGAAATCACACATGGGCCTGGCTGGCAAACCCTCTCTCCCACTTTGAGAAGCACTTTCCACTAGCTTGGTGCTTGCTAGCATTTTAGCATGGACACAGGGCACATTAATACAAGAGATGAATTATATACTACACCACAAGCCTGTTAGGTGCAGGAGTCAGTGTTTTGGACACAAATCTAGAATATTTTCAGTGCAGTAATGAAAGATCTGTATCTAGTTCCCCTACTGTTTTCAGCAGGTTTCTTTGCTGTAAGATTACAGCAACACCTAATTTTTCAACAAATCAATATAAAGCATGAATGAAGAAAAAAAAGCAGTTTCCGATGCCCTATACAAACTCAGGGACAAATATATATGTGAGCACCTGTGCTCAAGGGAGATTAGGCTTCCAAGGTCTACCCATACCAAAGCTCCTTTGGTAAAACATTCATGCCAACTTCTCTGTGTATTACTCCTGTCAAGAATGAGAGATTAATATAAGTGAGCAGGGTGTCCTTGTGAGATCATGCTGGTAAAGGGGTAAAGAGCAATTCTCTGCTCGCCCGGTGCAGATGAGGCTGAGTGGGATCCCTCCTGGCAACTCTCCAGGAGCATGGTAACTCAACATCTGTGTCCCATTGTTGCTACTGCCATTTAATGCAGCCTCCTTCATTAGCTGGCAAAGTGGATCTCAGCTGAAAATCAGCTTCCCAAGGGCACTGAAGGGAGAGCATCATTTATCCCAGGTTGTAAGGCAACAAAAAATAACACATTCCCAAAGCTTTCTCACTTAGAAAAGTAAACTAGGCTATTTTGAGAGTTTCAGTCAAAACAGACATTCTCTATCCATAATTGAATATGGGATTTGGGTTTACTGAGTTGCCCAGAGTGCTTTGTTCCTTGCTGTGTGAGCACCAGCCAGCAGCAGCACTTAGCCCTGTGTGAGCAGTCACCTGGGAGAGCTGCTGGCCCTATCTGCCCTGTCAGCCCTGGTCTCCGGTCATGCAAGGTTTTGTGTAATGGACCGCATGCCTTACAACTGAAATATTTATCATAATCATATTTACAAGAGGCTTGGCTCCCAGGAGGGACTGAAAGCCTGAATACCATACCAGAAGTGAAAAAACATGTAGTGTAGTTTGGGCTCTTTTTTTTTTGATTGCATTCAAAAAGTTTGGAGCCAGACAAAAACACTGGTTTGTTGGGGTCAGTAGCCGCAAGGAATACTCAAACATGTCTGATGGGAGTCAAAATAAAAAGTAACTGAGCAGAAGTAATGCTTATCAGCAGGAAGCCTCTCTGCTGGCAGCAGGCTCCACGAAACCCCATGCCACTTCTCCCTGCTGCCATATCATTTGCTCTTATCCCCATCCATCCCAAAGATAACAGCCACATGAGCAGCTGCAGCAGGGCAGAGTTATAAATGGGTAATGAATGCTTTTAAGGCTCCCCAGCAGGTGTGGGGTTTGTGAGTCCATGCTGTGATCCATGTTGTGGCTGGTAGGCTATGGGAGAGCCAAAAGGGCTATGGAGAGTGGCAGTGGGGAGATGCAGGGAGCAGGGCCAGGCAGGAACACAGCTGGTGGCACAGCTGTGGCAGCGCATCCAGAAGCCCAAACTCCAAAAGGAGCCAGCCAAAAGTTCCTACTCCACCTGGAACTTAAAGTCTATAGAAAAGGTGAAAAGGTGATGGTTTTTGCTAAAGCTTTTGGCCGTGTGCAGCACTGGGGGCTGGTCCCAGAAGGTACCCTGATGTCCATCCTAAAGTTTTGGTAAGGGATTGTGCTTGTTGGCTTATGAATCACTGTCTGTAAAAGGAGATGTGTTCTCATGTGATTAGGTGGAGGGGAACTTCAGGCTATGACTTCATGGCTATAGCTTGTTGCCTCTTCTCTAAAAGACTTTAATACATACTTAAACTCAGTATGTATTCATGGTGGTTCAACAGGCTCCTCTACTAATGTGCAGGTACTTTCTCAACTTCTCCCTCAAGTCTCAGTGTATGTCTGTCTAGCCAGTCACACTGGCAACAGTCCATTGGAATGAACAGTTTTGGGGCTTCTGTACTTGCTCTGAACTTTTGAGTGGTATAGTCTTGCTAGTTCAATTTTATTAAGCAACTTATATTTTGCATCCATTCTCATTTCATAATTGTACTTCTACAAGTATCTCTGCCTGGGAGCAAGAATTTTATATAGAAAAAAATCTCCCCACTCTTTCTATTATGAGTGCTCTAACTGGTGCACAGGATTATTAGAAAAATGTCTGTGTGAAAAACTGTGAAAGTGAATCACAAAGAGAAGAGTGTAAAGGGTATTTGATTTGCAAAGCGGTAGGACGTTTTTGTGAAACATTTAATGTGCACTTGCTATGCTGAGTCTACAGCCATGGATCCTGTTCATTTCCTCCTGTAACTGTCCTGATTAACTTGCACACAGCCTCTCTTTCTAGTGATACTTAATAATCCAAACCCTTGAAGATTGGGGGTCATTATCAAGAGCCCTTGCTTTGGATAGGTTACAAATGCATAGCCATTTGCAAAGAATATTCCTCGAATGCAGCATTCCTACATTTTATTGATTCACACAAGAAATAGAAGCTTTAAACAGAATGTCAATTTTGTTGCAGTGAAATTTAACAGCTCGATGCACTACCATCTGATAAAGGGAAAATAAGAATCAGCTGATGTTAGGGTTTAATGTCATAATAATTCTTTAAATTGTACAGCAATACTGACCGCAGATTCATCCTTTGAGCAGACCGATGTATTTTGGAGCTGCTGTATGACAGCAAAAATGAACAGAATCATTTGGTCTTTTACGCAGGAAAGACAGGAAATTTGGTACATAAGAAAGGAAGCCAGAGAGAGGATGCTTAACCACATAGCAGAGGAGTCAAGAGGAAAATCAGCACATTGGCTTTCCTGCTCAAGGCAAGATAGCAAGCAAGGACAGTAGCTGATGGACTGTGAAACCAAACTGCCATGAGCTGTTGATACAATTGTACCACAGCTGCTGTCCAGCAAGTGATGCTGCCTTCCTCATCCTCCTTGTGCTTTTGCCTAAATCTCTTTGCATGTTTTCTGAGATGGGGAGCCTTCTGTGGCAAATCACCTGTACATTTAGCTTGGGCAGCATCCAGCATCATAGCATTCATAACCACAAATGTTCCTACAAATGATACATTTAATAATGACAGTACCATTTGCTTCTATTTTCTCACTGCTGTTCATTTTGCTTGCTGACCTTCTGCAACATAAATCTTTTTGGCTCCCTTTTCAACCAAGAACATAGTCCAGTAGTTAGGCTCAGTGCAAAATCACCTCTGCCTATCCTCATTAAACTTCAGTAGTAGAAGTGCTAAGAAGCATAGAGGAATTCAGGGTAGCTAATAAAGTTTTTTCCCAAAGTGTCATTTATTTGCAATTCTTCTTCAAGAAAGTGAAATAGATAGAGGACAACTAAAATATTTTCCCTTTTTCTGATCGTTTTTTCCTGTTGACTTTCCTTCATTGTTCGGTTAGAAATCAGCATATGGGAATGGGTGCCCAATGTATAACAGCATGTTAAAAGGTACAAAGAAAAATAAAAGTTAACCAGGGTCTTGTTAATATGATGCTCCACCTGGGCATCACAATTAAATGCTGAAAATTGCTGATGTTATCCTCCTATCATTTGCTGTCTTCAAGGACCAGACAAGCTAGTTTATAATTAATGAACATGAATATATATTCATTTTGTATTTCTATTAATGAAAAATGATTACTATATAATGGGAGTTCTTGCTGCTTCCTTAAATGAAAAACTGTATGAAAAAACGTTCAGTTTTTCTAGTCTGAAGCTATCCAGAAATAAAAGCATGCCAGAGAAAGAGAATTCATAAAGGAAATAGTAGTAAAAGAGAAAAATACTTTGCAGTACTAAAGACTTTTAGTAGAATTTTTCCTCTGAGTGTAGGTGCTAAAATTATGTGCTATGTTGAAAACAGCTCAACTGTCTGAATGCAATTTGCTAATAAGAGCAGATTTCTCCACACACCAGGTTGAAATAATCAGGTCAGAATTTTGCAATTACTTTATTACCCATTAGGGTAAAATCTAACTAAAAAATGTTATTAAAATCTCAGAAATTGTTCTTTAAAAGCCAACGGGTCAGTAGAAATCGGAAGGTGGAAGTGCTGATGCCCTAAGAGGTGCTTGGGACTTGACCTTAGCTAATGGATGGTTACAGGGATGAACTAGGCTGGGTAAAAGCTGATGACCTCCTGGCTGCCCTAAATCTGAGAATGTGAAACTTTTAATCATGTAAGAAGCAGTAAAGGAAATAAAGCCACAACCTTGGCTTGAGGAGGGAAGATGATGGCTTATTTAGGGATCTGTTTGGCAGGATCTCTCAGGAGGCTGCCCTGAGAAGCAAAGGGACCCAGGAACGCTAGATGACCTTCACTGACATTCCCATCAAAGAACAAGTCCATTCTGACACATGTAGTCAAGCAAGTGGGGCAGGCAGCCAGTGTGCAGGAACAGGTTCTCCTGCTGGAGTTCAGAGAGTAGGCAAGCACAGAGATGGTGGAAAGTATTTGCACCATGGAGCAGAACAGAGATATTACCCTACAATCACTAAAACATGGAAGCATTTACTAAAGCCAAAGCTCAACAAGAGTTAAAGCTCATATGGGATTCAAAGGGCAACAAAAGCTGTTTCTGCAAGTACATGGGCAGAAAGAAAAATGGGATCCCGCTCCTCAGGGGCCAATGACTTAGTGACACAGGACATGAAAAAGCTGAGGTTTTGCCTTTTTTTTTTTTTTTTAATTAGTGAAGTGTAGCCTCACGCACCGAAATCCTGAAGAGAAAGAAAGAATGGGGGAACACTTCAGTTGCTTGGACACAACTAGATCCATGGAGCCAAGCAGGGTGCTTCCCAGGAACCTTTAAGGTCAACAAAGGCAAAGTCCTGCATCTGAGGCCAAATTACCTCATGCCTACAGGACAGCCTGAGCCACACTGGTCAAAAAGCAGCTTTGCAGGAAAGTACCCAGGGGTGCCAGAGGAGAAGCAGCAGAGCATATGTGAGCCACGAGCTCTCACAGCCAATGGCAATGTCAATGGAATACCAATGGCACTGTGGGCTGTTACTAGTACAAGTGTGCTCAGCAGGTTGATAGAAGGGATTGTTCCCCTCTGTTTGGCATGTGTGACACTGCAGCTGGGAGCAAGACAGCATCAGAAGCGTCATGTCCAGTTTTGGGCTCCCCAGTGCAAGAAAGATACAGACAAACTGGAGCAAGTCCAGGTTTTGATGTGCAGCCAGGGCTGCCATTGGTGTATACAGCTCAGAAAAATTTATCCCTTAGTTAAAGTCAAGTAACTCAGTTAAACACATAATTAACCAAGTGAAACACAGCAGTTCATGATACACAGACCAGGTAAGATGATCTCGTATTTTGTGAATATAGAAGAAAAAGAAAATACCAATGAAAAACAGCACACAATTTTTCTTACTCAGAATGAGACACTTGAAACAGAAAATTACTTATAATCAGCCTGTGCCTTTAGTGCACCAATGGAATAACTTAATGCCTAAATACTCTGGAAAATAAATAGAGATACTAACCATCGTCTAGGTTGTTTAGAAACTATGTTCCTTAAATGAGTATTTGCATTGGTGTGTCAGCAAGCAGAAGGGAGCTGGAGGAGACAGCTGGAAAGCTGTAGAATTTCACCTTCAGGGGGATACAGTTCCCACTGAACTTCCCACCAACTTGTCATGTTAACATAGATGAAAGAATAGCTTGTGCTTAGAGGCACTGCCTAGTTAATTTCCATGTATTACAGCTTTAAATAAAGATTTGTATCCTAAAATACGATTAAAACATTGAGGCTATTGTACTAAAATATACTTTATTAAATACAAAATATTTTCCCTCTGTCATCAACAAACACAGATAGAATCTATACAGATAAATGTATATTCCTATACATATACACATAAATATATTGTGTATGTTTACATTTCTCAGCTCTACTTCTTCTATGACATTTGTATTATGCTGTAACATGTCCAAATTTTTACAATTTTTACATTAAATAAAGCTCCCTAAACCTTATTATATGAGTTAAACATGTCAACTCTTTTCTCTTGTCTTCAGACTTATGCATCTTTTCATAATTGAGAAGTTATTAATTTGTGAGCTCTGAAAGATGCTCATTCCTCCGAAAGACGTCACCAACATCTTCTCACTTCTGTCTTCTGTCAAAACCTTCTATCCTGTTATAGAAAGACTTAAAGTCAGTAAGGATGCAGCATCCAGTTCAGAAACAGGCACCTGACAAACTCTTTTCAATCTCTGCCACTAATTCTACCACACATTCCATTTCCATTCCTCAAGTACAGCCTGTCAGCATAGGGACCTTCCTTGCTTCCTCTAGCTGGACACTGCTAAAATAAAGATCCAGATGATCTCTTTCTCACAGGTTGCCTGCTCTCAGACTCTTCAGGTCTGCTGGACAATAAACTCTGGTACCTGCTACAAATTTCATCTTCCTGTGATACTATAGCTGTAGTTTCTTAACAAACTAAATCCAAATTCAAGGCTCCAAGTGTTAAAAGCCCAGAACACCAATGATGCACACCACCACCCAATCTGAAAATACTGAAATTCAAAATAGTGAAATTCAGTATTTTCTCATGAAATTCAAGTGTGCCACATTCGAATTGGCAATGTTCCATTCTGCCAGGGCTGCAGGTCCTCATCTCTCCTGCTGCTGCCTGTAATTTTACTCTACCTCTTACGTGGGCCACTGAAGCTGCTCTGGATGGGCATCTTTCCAGCTTCCTCAAGAATTAACTCCATAAGAGTGTGGTCTAAAAATAACAATTCTGCTACTTATTGGGTGAAAAAAAATGCCAGAGTCCAGCTTTATGCATCCTGGATATAAATTTTCACCAAAAAGCTTTGACATAACACGGAATTTAGCAAAACTAATTTAAATGTGGAATTAGAGAAATTATTACATTTTCTAAAGCAATGAAAATGAATAACAGGTTTATTTAAACTGCAGAGATCAAATAAACTAAAAAGAAAGAATGCAACACCTATTATGGATTCAGTGAAAATCAGATAGTAACATAACAGTTATTGGCTACTGACAGAACTTTGTAGACTATCTGTTCTTCTGGAAGGCAATAAACTGCTCAATAATTACTAGAGTATGTGACTTTGCCAGGTGGCCTCCAGGGAGGACTCATTTCATTTCCATGGACAGCCTGCAACTTCTTTCGTCTCTTCTCAAGCTGTTCTTTCCTCATTTTGTTTTCCTGAGAATAAAAAGATGTGTGAATAAAAGCCCAAACCAAAACCACCTGCCCCACCTCCCAACTAAAATTCTACTAACAGAAATGTTACAATTATTATTATGTCTTTCTCGTGTAAGATGAAAACATGCAATGGGAATTTGCCTTTTGGAACTCAGCAAACACCTTTCAGCGGTTCAGTCACAGATCCTGCACAATGCACCACAAGCAGCTGCACACTGGGTGTCATTTTCAATTACAGCAACTGTCCCAAGGATGGGCTGGGTTTGTGCACTGTCTGAACAAATAGCCCAACAGAAGGCCCACCAGATTAGATACTGTATTGATATTGTATGTAATTAGTCTCATATTAATTACTTGTTGTCTTTAAGAGAATACCTAAATCACAATGCCAAATGTTGTTCTCATATAATGAGAACATTGATACATCATTGTGACTTTCTGAAATTATTAAATAACACCTGCGATGTACTAGAACAAACTGGTAATTAAGAAATTTAATTTTAAACAAAGATCTATTTGACATATAAGAACTGCAAGGTTCTAATTCTATTTTCTATTGTTTCAAATAGCAATAGGGCAATTAGGACGATGAGGGATAAGCAAGATACTTGCAAAACGCTTCGTCTCATTAACTAATGATTTTCAAGAGACCAGTCATTCAAAACTTAAGTTGTAATTATTTATAATTATTTTTGCATTTCTAATTAGTTCTACATAAAATCCTTCTTTGCAAAGGTGACTGTCATTTCACCCTCAAGAGAAGCAGCATCTAAATGTGCATTTGCATTAGCAATTTAGTATACTAGTAAGCTCTCAATGGGTGCTTGTAATCACACTTGCAGGTTTGTGGTGCATATGGGTGCACATTTCTTACTGACTAAAAAAGTAGTTTTTCTCTTAGTGGAACCAAGATTGACCTAATAGACTACAGTATAATTTACTGTTACTCTCATATAACCCATGATCCTGTTCCTCCGATGGACACTGCCAGCATCTTGGGAATTTGTGGATATACAGTGTTTGCCTGTTACTTCATATGTGAGCAGGGAAATAGTAACTGTGGCTGAAGGAATAAACTGGGAAATGGGTGTGGAAATATTACTGTAAAAAGGGGA
Organism: Anthoscopus minutus; assembly: GCA_013399455.1. Taxonomy (NCBI): domain Eukaryota; kingdom Metazoa; phylum Chordata; class Aves; order Passeriformes; family Paridae; genus Anthoscopus; species Anthoscopus minutus. The sequence continues at coordinate 37,374 of VWYI01003410.1, forward strand.
GCTTGAGTGAAGTTTTCTGTTTTACACATACATACCACTAAAACTACTACTGTGTCCAAAAATTGTAAAAAGCAAAGCAACACACCCAAATATTAACCCTCATCAATATGATTTTAATCTGTGCCCTTCAACTCTGTCAAAATAAATCTGAAGATCCAAGTCAGTTAGGAACACCAATCTGGCTAAACATACAATAATTACATGTTACTAGTAAGGCTGGTTAAGAGCAAGGCAAGGTTTGCATGGAAAAGAAATGCCCTTTGCTAAAATAAGTAATACAGAAGTTCATCACAGTCTAATAAAATATGTCTCTGTACAAACTGTATCTTTCTGGATCACATGGATTAATTGAGACAAATTAGGCTTGCAGCACTGTGACTGACAATTCTGACTCTTTTCATCCTTCATTTTTACCTTCTTTCTCCTTCCACAGAGATTTTGTCAAGATAAACACATTCATGAATCCCAGTGGCAAGGAAACAGTCTTAAGTAAATTTAACTGTTTTTTAAAAGATTAAATTTGAAGAGAAGATCTACTGGCCTCCCTGTCTTCAACTCACACAAAATTTTTTGGTTTTGTCATAACTACAGTGCAAATTCTCACAAGACATAACTGATACAAATATTCCGTAGAATAATAAGCAAGATTTTATTTGCACTAGTTGAAGAAAAGTAAAAGAAACAGTAAAAGATTAAATCAATAACTGTAGCTGGTCTTACATTAGATCAACTCAATGGCATGACTTGATTTCTGTGGAAGTTTCCCACTCAATAGCCTAGTAAGTTGAATACCTTTTTCACTTATCAAATTCTGGGAAGAGCACATTCTTTAGAAGTATGACTACCACACAGAAATTGAATTTTAGATATTAGAGAAGACTGACAACATTTAAGAGGAGTAACAATAGCAGCCTTATTTCTAACCTATTGCTATGACAGTCCATGAAAATTGCAATATACAATATAGAAAGTATTTTCAGAGAGATCTTATGAAATTAATAACCCACTTCAGCTATTTCTACCCCAGAAATGCAACAAATCCAAGGGATTTATCGAGTACATCCTTTCTTGATGTTTTTAAACAGCTTTAGAACGCCAAAAATAGGTATCACACATGCTCAAATACAATGTAAAATGTCAAACTTCTTCTAGAGCTTTCAACATTACTATATTGGTCTTTGAGAAGTATTTGAGAGCAGCCTTAATTCTCGGAAGCTCCTGGTAGGTTGATGTTTATCACAGAAAGTGGACAACATAACTTACATAGACATGATACTCACTTCTATGCACAGTAAACAGAAATAATGGAAACTAAACTGATCTGTCATTATAAACTTTCTACATTATTCTTGTCCACATTACATTCCTCAGAATAGGTGCAAGTCAATGACAAGTGTCAGACACAGGTATTATGCACTAATAAAAACATGATCATTTATCAAGTTAGATTGGCTTGAAGAATTCTTGGTGACTAGCAAGAAGCAAATGATAGGAAAGAAACAAAATAATCAGAGGCTTGAATTTCCAGGTAATACTAAAGCATCTCACCCCAAGATTATCCTTTTAATATCAGTATTTTACAAGTTTTAATAGCCTTTTCCAGGGCATTTACTTCCAGGCTTTAAAAGTAATCTTTTCTATACATTTATGCTATCAAACATTCACACAATGACCTCCAAAAACAAAAGTAACAGAATTTCCACTAACATAAAAGAAGAATGTTTCTTCTATTTTAGAAGAACTACAATGAGATTTTTATGTCTGTTTTGTCCATGCATTATTGTCAACACCTGTTTCACGAAAGCTGAAATTTACACATTTCTGTTGAATGTTAATGAAAATGTATTAGAATACTTTCCACTATATCACTCCTATACTATTTCCCTTTAAAAAAATTCTGTTAGTTGAAAGAAAACTCTTAGAAGGCTTCCAAATTCTTCTCTCAGATCTGTGCTTACCTACCTGCAGGCAGATGTCATCTGAGTTCCCTTGGTAATACAATGACAACTTTACAGTGTTTCTCTACTGCAGTTCACTAATGGTCTGTATTTTTTTGTAACTGTACAAAGTGAGACAATATTCTGGCCAGAAACTTTAACAGAGCCATTTCCCAATATGCTTTCTCAAATAAAGGTGTGTAAGTTGCAAAAAGACAGCACAAATTCTGGAAATAAAAATGTGAAAGCTGGGCAGGAGACACATCTGTCAACACGTGCACACAGACACTGAAAACAGGATCATTTTAGAGGTACCTCCACCAAGCAGTTCAGTAGTTATCCCATCCTACACTTATTTCTCATGTCGGCACAAGTATATCCAGTTAGATCTGGTCATTCCTCCAACTACTAAAATTTTTATTAATAATTCCACTGAAGTGATGAACTCAGGAATTTACACACAATTTGTATGGGAGAGCCTGTGCTAGGCACCATCTTTCACTCCCATAAAAAAGAGGCAATTTTTTTACCTTCATACAGAGTCCTGGACAGCAAGGAAGTCAAATGTACAATGAAAAGTAACAATTTGCTTTGGTACAACTAATCTGATTAGGGTAGTAAGCAGAGCATACAGGGCAGTGCATTAATTACTGCTCAGAGCATAGTACTCCCTACTATGGTAATCAGGAATATTGACTAAGCAAGAAAAAACCTAAGATGAGACATTAATAATTTGCTAAACTGAGCTGAAAATCTCTTGACAATGGGGACTAGAAAAAAAACTTATCAGTGTACAGAAATGAGAGATACTTCAACAGGGAACCAGGTCAAACATCTTAAAAGATTGAAATCTAAGACTAAAAAAATTTAGAAACAAAGAGGAGGGAAAACACGCAGGCTCTTGATGTTTTGTGCAACTGCGTATTTCTGAGTTAGCCAAGTAAAGGATGACTGTCCTCTCTAAACCTGTCCCACACCTGTACAGCTGCTTGATCTATCTGCCTCTCCCTCCTAAAAAAAAAATTTTAAAAATCAAGCTATTGACAGTAAAGAGGAATTCCTGTAAGGACCTTAATCTAGCTGGGTTGCAAGATCCCATTCTTAAAAATGGCAAGAGACCATGTGTACAACACATGCCAGAAATCACATGGAAGTAAGAGAACAGAAGAAACCCTTTCTAACTAAAAAACCTTGACAGTCATTATGAAGAAAGACAGGGAATTAAAACAGGTTCTTCTTTAAGTGGCAATACCTTTAAGAAAACAACATGCTAAAAATATTAGTGATCTCTCTTCTAGTTTGTCTTTCATGAGCAAGGGAAAAAACTGCCTTATTGTTGAGACTAGAGTACTGGATAATTTACTGCTTTACAACTGCGCCACTGCTGTGAGAAAAATATAATTGGGAGCATCAGAGTTCCACTCTTTCTCGCAGATGGAATTCACCTTGAACCTCATTACAAGTGTTTTTATCAGTTGTGAGGTATCCAAGTCTCCATTTTTAACACTTCCTTGAATGTACATGCACTGACTACTGCAGCTGACAATGCTGTTTGGCTTTGCAGGTTTTGTGCTCTGGCTAATTTTCCCTTCAGAGATGGTTGCTCCTGATATGAAATGGCAAAAATTAAGACTAATGGAAATTGAAAACTCTATGACATAGAGTAGGGAGAATGTATTTTCCATATATGCCAGATATCAAGTGTACACTGTTTGGCTCACAAATTCTAGGTGACAAGCAATGTGATGTTGCCACCATCTGGCCTCTCTCAGCACAACACCTCTCGAGTATTACCATACTCAAGTGCTCACACTCGTTGCTACATCGAACGCTTTGGTTTTGACAAAATGCGAAAAAAACCAACAAACCCAACCAAACATACCAGCCATCTTTCATACTCCTCCATAGCCTTTTCACTTTCTTTTTCTTTCTTTGCCTGTTGCATTTCTTGCTTTCTTTTCTCTAGGAATTTTTCTACCTTCTTCTTTTTTATATACTCTTCCTTCTTTTCATTCCTGAGTAGTGAGAGGGAAGAGCAAGAGGTCGTCATGTACAGACTAAAAGCTGAATCTGTGATCAATTAAGTAAATTGAGTCAAAACATGTACTTTGCACTTTTAATAAAAGATTGAGAACATCTATTTAAAATCTTTCACGTCCAGTTTTATACATCACCACGGTATGAATTAATCTACTACTCTGTCTATTATAACATCACCTTTTCAGTCATTTGTTCTCCCTTATTTAGTATCACAAAAAAACACCATTCTGAACTTCCACAGGTAACCAAAAGTTGTGCATTGTCTGTGAAAATTCTTGGCTTGTAAAACTAATATAGACTATCTCCAGCAGATATATCTCATTTCCTTCTTCATACATCTGCATTCCTACATTGTATTTCACAAAACTTTAAAAATTTACCTTCCTTCCTATGGCTTACTAATGAAGCATGAAAACAACCATATAAGACACAATACTATTCAATGAATTTTCTCATTTTCAGTATCTCTGCCTGGGCTTAGTTAATATCCTCTTGGAGAGAAAAGCAACTAAATTAATAAAGTGAAGGGAACTGCACAGCTTGTTTTCACTGTGAGACTTTGCCTCCATTGGGAATGACAAGCATTCCATTGCTGTCCAATTACAAGCACATTAAGCATTCACAGAAGACCTATTACATTTATAAGCAGGGATTTTGGAAGCTATGATACAGCAAACACAGTGGAGAAGTACCATTTTTCAACTGCCGATACACTGACTCTCCTCTTCTCTGCAACTAGGTCCTCTTCTATCTTCTTCCTCATTCTTTCAGACTGTTTTTCCTTCCTGATTTGCTCTCTTAAATATTCCACTTTTCTTTCTTGCCATTTTTTGAATGCCTAAAGACAACAACACATCCATGAGAAATCTAACCTCTCACCTTTCTGTCAATATTCCACTGCTTTATTATTTTTTGTAATTTCTACACATTGAAATTTTAGAATATTTTCTTGTAGAATTGCTCAGAAGTGGGTATTACTATACCTAAAAAGAATCTTATTTTTCCAGTAGGTAATTTCTAATGTATTTGTATGAAGTTTATTTTAGTTAATAGACCCCAAATATGTGCAGCCTGTTTATCTGCAAGGGTAAACAGATATTTCTGACAGAACAATACAAGCTTCTTTCAAAAACTAAGCATGTCTAGATTTGAGATTCTAGTTAATTTCTGTATCTTTCTGGATTAATCAAAATTATTTTTTACCATCTCCTGAACCACATTCAAATACACATTTATGCATATATTTCACATCACCGCTTGTGCTGCTTCTGTTTTTTCCTTATTCTGTTCTGCTGGTTTCTTTTCCTCAAGTTCTGCAAGCTTTTTTTTTTCACTTAACTCCTTTGCTTCTTTCTCTTTCTTTTTTTTCCAGGCTTCATAACATGCAATTGATTCTTCTCTTTTAAGTGCTTCTTTCTAGATTGGAAATGAAAGTCTACATTTAAATCAATTTCAGTATAAAATTCTAAGTGAAATTGTATGCTTTAAACGTATTGCTAAATGAGGCAATAAAGAAACAGAAATTGATTTGCTGACAACATTGCAACTATTACAATTAAATTTTAAGCATATATAGTGGGTTTTTTCTATGCTCATTTTTAATGCAATTGAACACAAACTACTCCTGCCATGTATATGTAGAAGGATAGGAAATACATGTTAAGTACTTAGAAGTGAAACATATTAAATACTAAAAGCCAAATGAAAGAATGTGCATGATACTATTCAAGGTAGAGTCCTCTGTAGGTAAGTATCTCTTGAGCCAGGGAGTGAATGTCCATGTTCGCATGCACAAAACAAAATTTAGCACACTAAGAGCTGAGCATCCCAAGGTCTTCGTAAACCAACCTGAAAATTAATCTAGGAAGCACATTTTTAACACATTTTATGTAAATGTGCAGGGAAGCATTGGACAGACACTGTTTACCACAAACCTAACAAGCAGCACATGCCATTTATTGTTTCATATCACCTCGTGCTATTTGGAGAAAACCAGATACATTACAATAGCAGAGGGATGCACTTAGGCAAGAAGCACACATCAAAGAATCATAGTTTGTCAACCTCTTTGTAAACAACAATGTAAACAAACCTTTTCAGTATTGTTCCTGAGAATTTCAGCTTTCTCCATTTCACTTCTCTTTAATTCCAGTTGAAGGAGCCTTTTCTTTTCCAACCAGTTCTGTAAGAATCATTAAAGTATTTTTAAAGTGCTTTTAAGGTGTAAGTAAAGAGCAGAACCAATATAACAACCACCAAAATTACTCTTAGTTCTTCCATGTGCTAGTTAAATAAGCATCCCATATGGAAAACTAAGCTGTCATCACATAGACATTGACCAGTGATCAAAAAACTAAGTTCTGAAATCACAGCTACAAAATCTCAAAAAGCTTAAAGATCCTTTAAAAAGCATCTTCCTTAGAAACACCAACAAAAATATAAGCATTAATCAAAATTAAATAGAAGAATGGAATAAAGATTCTTATCACTTGGTATACAGGAATATTATTTACATTTGTTGTCTCTCTTGAAAACACCTAATAATTAAAGAGAATAAAATCCTGTTGGGAAAAGTGAGACTTCAGGCAGCCATAAAAGGTTATGAGCTATCCACAGAATCAGGCTTAACTTTCCAGGAATTAACTGTATATGTGGTATGCTGCTCAAAGATATGTGTCCTAAATGGACACTATTCTCATAGTTCAAAAACTATGGAGGCAATATGAATATGGATTTGAGGGTCTAAAATTTGTTTTAGGAACTTACTGAGTGTTACAAACACATACCAATATGAATGGTGCCTGTAAATGAGAATTGTTCTCAAAGAGATTAGCAAAAATCTGTTGAAACCCAGAAAATAATTGTGGTGAAATTCTATAAGTAACTTACATAGATTATTTTTCTGGAAAGAATACAGGATTTATAATCACTTTTCTTGAATGCCATTTGAATAGAACATATCAGGAAAAACCCAAACAACTCTAAGTACACCCTTACTTATGTTAAGGATGAAGTTGAAATAACGGAAAATATGTGCCTGAAAATAGTCTAACACAATAAATTATGAACCACATAAAAACATTAAATTCCTTTCACTTTTTGTTCACAATATGTGGAAAAGGCATAGCCAACAGAATAAAAAGATTACCACACCTGCAAGCCACTGAAAGGAATATAGTAAAAAATATTGATTTCAAGAAAATATGAGGTGTTGACCACCGTGTCAGGACACAATTCTGTTTGTTGTTTTGTTAATTCTTAAAATCTACCTGAAAAACAGCTGCCCTTAAATTATCTACTTGGTTGAATTCTGGACTTTTTGTCTGCATGCATTTATCCTCCAACACCTTTAATGATCCCAGATACCGAGATGAAACAGGTGAAGTTGATGGAACAGCTTTCCTCGTCCTCTTTAAATGCACTGAAGTTGTAGACCTAGGAAAACACCAGGACACAAACACATTAATGACCGTTCCATTTGCTGTAGCTCACACCAAGCAGTGTTCCTCTAATTTCAGTGCATACCAAAAGTTACTGCAATTCCTTTTTTTATATGCACTTGGCTGGGGACTGGGGAAAGGAAAAGGAGAAAGAACTTGCCTCTTGAAAGTTTACAGATTACTTACTCTTACAGCTTAGAGCCTGTAAAGACTCCAGTAACACATTCATCAGACACTGGCAAAAGATTTGGGAGTCTTATCTGACATAAACTCGAGAAAGAGTCATAACAACTTGCCACGTGCACTGAACTGCTTTCCACAGATGGTCAGCAGCAAAGACAATGCTGACAGAAAATGAGAGGGGAACAGCATTGTCAGGGCGTTCACAGGTATCTTAAATGGCTCAGAACAATACTTGGCATTCTTCTCTTACCTGTCAGATAAAGAAGACTTTGGGTTTTGTAGAATTCTCTCCTTTGTTTCACTTAGTTTCTAAGAAACAAAGAGGAAAAGTAAAGTTATAGTCTCTTAAGCAAGGGATCAAGATGAAACACATTTTGTAACAAGGACACAAAGAACTGGACTCAGCCCTTATGAGTCCCTTCCCAGTCAAGATATTCCATGGTCTCATGATGTTATAAAAACAGGCAAGAAAGACACTCTAATAAAGAGAGTATAGTACAGGGTAAGAAAGGAGAAAAATACCCCAAAAAAACAAAACAAAGAAAGCCCCCAAACCAACCAACCAACCACCCAACCACCCAACTAACTGACCAACCAACCTTTCAGAATGCCTGTATCCTTTTGGAACGGCAGCTAGGAATGTTCACTTGTATTATTTAAAAATACAGTCAATAGTTTAGAAATTATAATATAAAGTAAAAAGAACACAGCTGGTTTATTCCATAAACACTCTTAAGTCGTTTGAATACTTAGCTTTAATAATTACATGTAATAATTACATGTATCTACATATTTTCTTTTTAAGATAAAGCATAGTGCTTTGTATCTTATCCATTATTCAGGTCACACATGGATTCCATCCTCTGCCAACATACACTGTTCACTATTACTCAGCTATCCTCAAAAGAGAGATCTGACATTTTCGTTTTGAGAAGGGTACTTTCTTAAGGCTGGAAAAAACATTTCAATACCTTTATTTGATTTAAATAATTTGTGGAAAAGGTATTCCTTACATCTTTCATAAAGTTATAGAGAATTTATAAAAGCTTTGGCTCTAGAAACCAGATAGAAACTGTTAGCTTTCCAGTATTCTAATCTTAAGATACCAACAGCAACTTTACAAAACTCTCTGTTGTGCTTCTAGGACATTGTTCCAAACAACAATAAACTTTGTATGAGCAATACCTTGACAGAGTTCTTGGATGTGTTCTTTGCCTCTTCATGTTCAGACTGATCATTCCCTGACACCTCCTGCATTGTATCAGTTATTATTTGCCCTTCTGTTATTTTCATCATTCCATCTGAACTGTCAACAGAAGGGGATTGCCTACCATTGCCCTCCAGTTTCAAGTCACTGGTGCTGACAGTCTTCTGATCTCGATCTAAAGGGAGAAAGAAAGATTGGCAGAACACATTAACAAGAACTTCATTGTTTCTGAGTATTGGTTTTTTTCTGTACAAAATGCATTTCTAGAAAAAACATCTATGAAACTTGTTATTGCATTTTATATATACATATACATATATACATATAATGTATTGTCTGTATGCCTCCTTCTAAGAACCATATACTATATACTAGTAAGAACAGTATTCGCCTGTATTATCATGCAAGACTGGAGTAGCAACTGTTGCCTAAACTAATGTTAGAGAATGTAAGAGCACGAAAAAGTAAAAATTTTCCATCTGCTTTATGTGGCTGTAATGCAGAAACCAAAAGCAAAAGTCACTGCAGTCACAGTAAGAACTCTTTTGACATCTAGGAAACTTCTAATAAAGTATGCCAGTTAATACTGTGGGTAACAAATACTGCTTTCATTGTGTGGGTGTGGGACATATAAGGGAATAACTGAAAAATTCTGCAGTCAGGATTTAAAGCAAATATCACCTCAATCTGAAAGTATGTCTAAGTGGTGAAATTTTTATTTATGAAACACATTACTAATAAGACTTAAAAAACATTTTAATTAGATTTAAGCTTCCAGAAATGCAGCAATCTAAATTTGTAAAACAATTCGGACACAAGTCAAAAATGCTCCAGTAAAACCAAATTAGAAGCCTTACAAAAATTTCCAATAGAATTCTTCAGAAAACCAGAATTGTTTTAGATGATAAATTAACTCCCAGTTACCTGGAGAAAGGAATATTAATGCCCATAATCTAAGAAATTTAACCTAAATTTACAGTCATGAAGTTCAAGGTGACAAATGGAATTAATTGAATTTTAACCAATATTGTAGTGGGTCACTGCACTATTTTGATTCATATGAAGAAAAGTTCAACCTCTTTTCTGCCAGTCTAAAACTACACAGGCACACCAGCTAAGAAACAGAGGTGTCTGCACATTCAAATATTTAGCATTTTGGTGCCATCATGTGGAAAGGAAAAGTGAAGCTGATACCTTTAATCATGCTATACCAATTACAAAGTTGTAATTTTCCACCACCAGTCATAAACTTATCTCAACATCAAATAAAACAAATTCCTCTCATATTAGAAATCAGATAAAAAATATGAAGTATTTTTGCATATATAGTCAGTTAGCAGAATTCCAATATCTGCTCTGCATATTAAAAATAAATTAGCTATTCCTGTAATGAAACATTCAGGTTTGAGGGATTTCTATGTTTGACTATCCATGCAGTGTGTCAGTATCTTCAAAGTAAAAGATCATTTGAAGTTTTAACTCTGAAATAATGAGACATCTACCATTCATAAATGTTTTAAGTACAGCTCGTTTTCTGATGTTCTGTTGCATTACAGCTTCACCTGGTCATAGAAAAGGAGTTTCAAAACCCTTCCATAAAGGGTACATGGATGGTGTGGACACTGTGAACACAGCTTTCTGCCATGCACACACTGAAGCGGCATCCTGGCAGCCCCCTCACACCTTCCATGCACATGCATTGGTGGACAGCTGGGCTTTACAGACCTAAACAGCTGGTTTTATCTTCTGAAAGAAAAAGACAAACAGGAACCTCCTGCTTTTGGCCCACACTGGTTCAGTTTACCCCCTAGCACACAGAAATTGTTTCTTTTTACAAGCTTTGGCTGCAAGCCAAAGCAGATGATTGTTAACACAGAAAATAACCCAAATTAAAACACTTTAAAATACTGTAACATGGCTAAGCAACAACAACATTAAAATACATTCTTTTCACCTGATGCTGAAGCATTTTCTTTTTTGTGCATCCGAGGCTTTGCTTTTGTTTGGCTTTCCTCTTGATTTCTTTTTTTATGTACTTCATTAATAGGCCAGTCACCACTTTCGCTATTATCACACAGTATTTCTTCATTATGTTTTCTGTCATTATCCTCATTTTGACCTTCCACACATCCTTCTTCATCATCTTTTCTGTCATTCTGTATGATTTTATCTTCTAAAACCATTATTTGCTGAAGCTTCTTTTCATGAAAGGATAAATTCAAGTCATCAGCAGCTTCATTTTCCAAATCTACTGCTTTGTGTGAAACATCATCATTTAAGAGAGGACTCCCAGCAACAGATCTCTCCGTGCTTGTAGAACCTGAATTACTTTCAGCACGTTCTTTCTCAATATCTGCAAAGAGCACATTACCAACTTGCACTTGATACAAGTGGAAGAAAAATCCAACACAGAACCTGTATCTTTTACAACTTAACACTGTTTTTATGTAACATCCTCCTGACCTTAGTTTCTGAGCATTTTTCTTTCTGTGCCTGTGATTTCTGCAAAGCCACCAAACTACACCCTTACTCTACTTCCTTTCCTGTCACCTATTTTCATGGACCCAACCCAAAGAAAAATATTCATTAATTATTTTCTGCTGCACAGTTTAATGCCCCTCTAAAAAATAATGTCTCAACGCCATGTGAAGTGGAAGCAAGTCATCAACAACAAAGCTGGGCATGTTTGTTATTAGAACCCATCCTGCTTTCCCATGTCTTCACTTCAGCCCTATTTAAAGTCCACTAGAAGATACTCAAAGGAACTATCTTCTACAGTGCTAAGGTTCACATGTTTAACAAAAATATTTATCTTCCTCTAGCCTGTTATTGTTAATTGACCTAATTTCAGAGTTCAAATTCTTGAGGAATGTGACAAAAAATGTCATAGTAGAGTAACACATTTACTGCCAGAGAGCCTCTTTTCCTAAATTTTGTCAGCAAAGGGAAATCAAAACATCCCACAAACTGCTTAAAGATGTTTCAGGTGTGAATGAAAAACAGGTAAAGGACGTCCTTTTAAAAGTACAAGATCATATTTAACATTTCTATTTTTCTTGAAATTTAGCGCCATGCCAGCAGGAAGAAGCGTCATTTGGCCAAACACAAACACTAGTAAAAATCAAGTTCATCCTGCTCCAAGAAAAATAGCCAGATCAAATTTATTCCTGGCTTACATACACTGCCAGGTAAGCATGCTCTGCAGCACATCTTGCAGCACTTATTGTCCAGATTGGGAAACCAGTACTTAAAAAAACCATTGCCTTTCTCTCTGCACATGTCCACTTTCATTTACAGTACTGAGTACTACTGTCTCATCCAAGTTTAAAGTAAACAAGATGGCTAAAGAGGAGAACTGGGCACTACAATTACAGGAACCAGCACAGTATGTGGTGTAGAAGGCTGACACCTCCACTGATTTCACTGGGGATTGTGCTGCATGACAGAGGAGGACTCTGTGACTCAGATGCTGTTAAAATGTGAACTCTTGGAACGCTAAATTGTATTGACACACAAAGATTCTCTAGGATTTGGTAATGAGTTAAGAAAGGGAAGGACACAAGGAAAATATTTTATTTTGTTTTACCATTTAACATACCATCTTCATCACTTTCAAAGTCGTCTGAGTAGTCATCTCTTTCCTTTCTAGTTGCATAATCAGAAATTGCTTCCTGTAGCTCATCCTGAAATGGCTTCATAAGTATTTTTTACAAAAACCAGAAGATTCACTTGTTCAAGTTCAGCACTAATCCTCCCCTCCCACACACGTAAGTAAAACTGAGCAACGGAGGTAAGCCCATGTAATTGACAATTATTCTGAAGCACAGTGCATCCATTCTATCTCCATTCCCCTAAAATATACACAGCAAAAAAGTCCCCAGATCTCCATCTATTTATTTATATTTCTTCTTCGTAAAAAATTTTATTTTGCCAATCACTTTTCCATTTTTGGGCACTTTTGCTGTATCATCATGTAACACTTTTGTATGTTTTGATCGGCTAGAGCACAAGAGGAAGGTCTGTGAGAGCAGGTGAGCACGGACGAGCTCTTCACTGCCGCAGGACAGGAGCCTGAAGCAGGCGCCAGGTCCAAACCCATGGAAGAACTGCACGTATTTTGGTCTCTCTGCTGCAGAACAGCACGGACAACATATATTTACATGATTCTGAACGGCACTGGCCTCAATTATAGATTATAAACACATAAGGGAATGCACCAGTATCTCCAGAGTCCAGACCTGACCCACAAACCACGAGAAGCAGTGGTTCGTCACGGGCCTCGGCCGCCTCCCGAGGCACCTGCGGGTGGCCGGGCCGCTCGCTCAGCGCGGCTGTCAGGGACGGGGCAGCCGGGCTGCTCCCAGCCTGTTCACGGGGAGCAGCTCCTGCTGTCCTCACCGACGGCAGCCTGCTTGCCCCCTTTCATTTCGAAAGCAACGCGGATTTTTGTGAGTGCGCTGCCTGTAACAGGGAACTAAGGTATTCCCAAAGGCTCGCAAGCCCCGTTCCCCAGCGTCGGCTTTGCCCTGTCCCTACCTTGCCCCGGCCGCCGCCGCTCACCTGCAGCCTGCAGTCGGCGGTGCCTCCCCCTGACATGGCGGAGGTGTCTCGCTGCGGACTCGCAGCGCCCGCGGCCGCCGCCGAGCCCTACGAGAGCCCTGGCAAAAGGCCTCGGGAAAAATCCCCGGCGGAGAGCCCGGGGAAGGAGCCCCGGGAAAGAGCCCCGCGCCGGGCCCGGCCCCCCGTCGCCCGGCAACGGCCGGCGATCGCCTGCGTTAGTCGGGAATGGCCTCATGTGCCCGCAGCGCCGCTTCCTCAGGCGGGCCACAGCCGCGCGGCCAGGATTTGTTATCGATGCCGTGCTCTGCCAGGATTTATTATCGCTGTCCCTATCCTGCAAATAGCCCTGTTCCCACAAGCAGCACATCCATACATCCATGACACTCGTAGCAGGGCTGACACACCTTCGTCGATCCCATTCTTGCAGTCAGGTAATTGTCCAAAACCTCCCTGCTTGGGATGTAAGCACTTTCCATTAGAAATATACTCATTTTAGTGCTTTCTGGAATACAGATCTCATAGCACCTGTGTGTTAGTTTAAATCAGATTTTAAGCATGGAGAATTTACAGTGGCATAGAATCACCTGGCGCTTGCACCTTCTAATATGTCAGTTTTTATTTCCCCAAAGAGTGGCTGTGCGATCCACCTGGCGAGCACCAGCCTCCCAGTGACCAGACGCTTTGCCAAGCAGCACACATTCCTGAGAACTGGTGTCCTAGAAGTCATCTGTCCCCTCTATGGGATATGGTGAAGGCACCTGAATCCCAAGGTGCTCTGAGAATACCAATCTCACGCATCAAAGGAAAGCTGTCCACTTCAGGACCATTTACAGGTACAGATATTTCTTCCTCCAGTTTAAATGCTTCTGATCTCACCTTTCTAAAATAAGTCTAGTGCTCGAGTTGTCTTAGTGATAACAAAGAGCTTCTGACATGTTCTCTAGACTGGTGTTGTATTTATATATATTAATCTTCCCCAAAATTCATTGCATTTTTTGTAAGTTGTGCAGAAGAAAATCTTTCTGACAGAAACAGAGAGAGAATATGTAGGACAGAGCCCAGAGCCTTAGGACTTGTTTTCCTTTTGTTTATTTATGTAGAGTTATATTTTAGAAGTAGTGCAGTTTTGCAAAGGCCACAACACACATGGGGGGAAGGAGGCCCTGAGTTCTAACAAGTAACTTTGGATTTAAACTAACAATTAATTGCCAGTGATTAATTGATATTTAGGTATCATCTGTAAGCAGCTCCTTGCTTTGTTTATCTGTATTTATTTATGGCCAAATAATGCTTGATCTGCTAATTAATCATAGCATTTATTGAGAGTTATGCTTGATGCACAATTTTTTTCCTGTATTTTCTTCACATGTGAAAGCCTTTAATTTGAATCTATGCTATTCCATCTCTGTGAAGGTGAAAGGTAAAACTTGACATATTTGTTAAGAGCTTAAAAAGGAAGAAAGAAAAAATGCATATATTCTTTCTCTAATAATGTAAGTGATTGCTGTTGGGGGCTAAATTACATATCCCCATTATAAACCACTGAGATGCACATTTTATTAAATTCCAAAAGGTGGCAGCAAAATATTCTAAAATTGAACAATTGGTTCTTTTTCCCAAATGTCCTGTTTATTCTAGTTTCTTTTAATTACTGACAATGTTTATAGGTTTTCTTTGAGAGACCCTTTATTCATTTAGTATTGCATACACTGTAGAAAAGGAAGATTTGGTTTAAATTATTGTGTTATTTACATGAGTCTGACAATGGGTCCTCATATCACCTGTATTATTAAATATTCAATGCACTGTGTTGGTGGGATGCAGGAAAAACAATATCAATACTGTCAGCACTGAAGAACTCAAAATGTGTGAAGATGTTTATGTCAAAGCACATGAACATCAGATCTGCATCTTCTAGTCTTACCTGAGGCAAAAAATCCCATCGAGACCTGCTGAGGTGCATGAGACTGAAACCTAAATGTGAATCTAGTGCTCTGGGTATAAGAGACTTATAAAAAACCCCACACAGCAAAAAATCAAAAAAAAAACCCCACCCCACAAACAAACCACAAACAAGCCCCAACCAACCAAAAAACTTCTAAAAACCAAACATGGAGATTTATTGAGGACAAAAACCAGAAGATTTTATGGTATGAAAATGAGCATTAACATCTGCTTTTTAATTGTTAACTGACTAATGTATCACAAATGTAAATTGTACAGGGAAATGTTGTTTGAAGGTGAAGTTGTTCTTTTGCTCTTGAGTCGACATGGAACATTGAGAATAAGGCTCTAAATAATCCCAGCAGTTATATTCGTTAGGATAAAATAAACTTAGAGGTAACATTTTATTCTGCTGACCAAATGTGTGTGAGTCTCTGCCATGCCCCGAACCTTAAAAAAAGCACTTTTTAAAACAAGCATCATGATGCAGTGTGATTACCATCTGCAGGACTAATGTTCAGAAAGCAGTCAAGTACGATGAGATTTTTTTGGATGGCTAGCTTATATGCATATAAACAAATTCCATAAGTGGTTTATTTTATCAATGTGTCTAGAGTTTGTAAGACAGGTTTTGGGATTCCTTCCTAACACATAACACATAGATTAAAAATTCTAAAATCATATATAATAAGTCACTTCAAGTCAAAACATGAAAAACCCTTTACTGGAGGGAAATGTTGCTGTGCTTGCTTTAGTTCTCCTTCCCAAAGTCAAAAGTTACACTTAAAAGCAAATTTAATGCCATAAGAAAATCTCTTGAGTTGGTGTACATTCCAGTAGAAAGTGATTTTTGTGTTGGTTGCCAGGGGCTTGGCTCATAAATGACTGTTCCTGTTCTTGACATCAATGGGAATTAGACATCAGCAGCAAGTGCATCTGGCTCTTGGACCTTGCACATATGTTTGTTTAGCAGAGTAACAATTAGCTTCAATTCTAAACAACAAAGAGCTCTTCTATCTAGGGGTCACCATTGCAGACATTCTTAAGGACAAACATTAAAAAATACTATTCTCACATTTTTCTCCCAGTTCATATAGTCTATTACAATGAATCGTGTTATCCCTGTCCTGCTGAAATGTACTGTTCTTCTTATGCTTGTCTTGAAATAAAGCCAAAAATATAATCAGATTTGAGCATCAGATAGAAATCCCTGTTGTCATCAAATTCAACCTCTCACTTTTACATCTTGATCTGATTTCTAAGTAGTTGGAGAAGATGCGTTCAGGGTAAGAAGGTATGCAACCCTGGATTAGTAGATTGTTGTTCTCAACTAGGAAAGTTGAATTTGATAAAATTAACACATACAAAGACATAGATATTGAAGGGACAGACTGCAAAAGTGGAGCAAAAGAAAGGAGAAACTAGGATGAATAAACGCACAACTACATCACTTACATGGCAGTTTATGAATACATGTGTACTTGGCTGGTTAGTTTATTCCTGAGCATTAGACTTAGAAGTAGCAGATGGAGGTAGATATCCCAAAAGGAAAAAAAATCCTTGACTTTTTAAAGTTATTTTAGGCTTTATTTTTTTTTAGCTGTCTTTTTTTGTAAATTGTACTTGATGTGATTTTAAGGAAAAGCGTTGGAACACAGAGGAATGAGACAGCTGTCTTGGTGTTGTGCTTGGTCATAGTAACGAGGCAATGAACTTTTCAAACAGAAAAGCTTGTTTGTGTTGGTAGCAGCAGATTAGACTTCCTGTAAGGGGAGTAAAAAAATGCAAACCTTTTCATGTCAAGTGGAGTCATTTTGTGTGTAAATGAGTCAAGCTACTGCTCTCGCTTGTGTATGGATACATTCTTAAAGTCTTGCAGCTGTGAGCTCCAGTTAAATAAACACCTTTGAGAGAAACATTGCAGACCTGCCATTGCTTAAAAACATCTCTCACTCTCAAAATATCTCAATGTCTGATGTTGTATTAATGCTGTCAGGAGAAGCCAACAGCTGTTAAGTGCTGAGTAGGAACTCACTTTAATGCTATGGCACATTTCACAGAGAGAGGGGCTACGCTTGTCAGATTATCACCTGCACATTTAGGAAGTATCAGGGCTCCAAGCTGCTGGCACCTGAAGGATCACCAGAGAGCCAGACACAGGACCTTGGGTTAAAGACTTGAATAATGTCCAGCAAACTTCCAGCCCCAAGGGACGAGAAGTCTGAAATCATAAAAATTAATCAGGGAAAATGGATGCAGTAAAAGGCCAAGTTAAATTGCATTGTGGTTAGAAAGATTGGCTGGCTAATTCTCACTGACAATAAAAATGTCATCTTCTTCTTTTTACATCTATTTTCCTCTCTTGTCCCTTTTTAATTTTTGGTGCTATTCTAGTTGCACTATGGCAGGAAGATTTAAAGGAGAATAAAGCTGCCAGGTCTGATTTTTCTACCGTTATCCTAATGAAGATAGAGCTTTACAGTGCAAGTAGCTTCAGCAAGTAAAGATGAATGATTACCGTACTCCAGTGTAGCAAAACAAAGACCGATTGGAAACACACTGAATAGATCACTTAATCTTTTTAGATTTATAACTGACTATATAAGATAGTCTTTTTATATCTTTTGAATGTACTGATTTGTCTATCAGTACACCTGTAAGAACTTTCCATATCCAAGCAATTCCTAGTCTTGAAGGGAGTTACCAGCTTTCCCTCCTAGACTGCTGAGGCAGGATTATTATTCCCATTTTGTATATGTAGAAGACTCGGAAGCTGTGCTAGTGACACAAAGGCATGCAAAAATTCTGTGGTGGTGTAACTGTGGAGAATTTCTATCATGCCTGTTTTGCACTAACTTACACCCTTAACCAGTGAAGAAAATTCAGACATCACATGATAACTTGAACCCATTAGAGGCAGTGATGCAGAAGAATCTCAAGAACATCTGTGGTATTTCAGTGCTTGATAAAAGGCTTAAGCATTTGGTAACAGCTGCTTTTTTGTGGTTCTCTGTTTTTTAGTAAAAGAGCTGTTGGAGAGCAATTTCTTTTCAGTTTATGCTAGAGACAAGGTATGATTCTAAGATAATATAGCAGAAAAATCTGTAACATCAGACCCACACCTGAACAAATATATAAACAAGTGTAGCATCTAATTGGGCATTTGCTATTATTTCTTTAGCTCATAAGTGGGTAGGTCACTATTATCTCATAGATTGGAGCCCTGGTTTCCTTGGCTTCGGATGCACTGTACTCAGCTGCTCCTTTAAAGAGAGTGGTATTAAGGGAGCTCACTTACATACCCTTTTCCCCTTTCTAGGCCATCCAACACGTCCACTGCTCAGGGACAAGGCTGCAGGTTGAGCTCTACACTGGTAACACCAGAGAAACTGGCAAAATATAAGCTCCAGATTTTGTGCAGTTCCTATGGAGACCATGATACACTAGGATACTTTTATTGTGGATTAAAGATTATATTGACTTTCCCATTATTAATATTTCTATGTACTCTTATGTTATCTCTGCAAGGGTTATGGAAAGAACATTTCATTCAGACTTGTGAATGGAAATGGAGTGTTGATTAATCTCAGCACTTGGAAACAAATAATCCAAGTTAGTAATCTGGAACATTAACTCAAACCCTGCATTTGCAAAGGAAGCTTAACAGTTCATCTTTTTCTCCATGTTTCCTTCCTTCCGTCTTCTGGCTTAGTTTACAGCCCCTGCAAGTAATTTGAAATTTTGCAGCTGCTGAGATGCCTTGGCTGCAGTTTAACAGCAAATGTCATCAGCCCAAATCTGGGCTTCGTGTGATCTTTCCATTTCCTATTTCTTTTCAAATTGATTAGTTGCCAGTTTAGGGAATTATCTAAAGCTACCCTAAGACTGATTCTCTGTGCCAGGGCTCTTCAGCCTCTTTTGTCAGAGGAAAATCCTGAACAAAAACCAACGGGCATGCCAGAAACATGTGAAGGATGGGAGAGGGTCTGAATGTCAAAACTCTCTCAAGAGGGCTCTTGTACAGGAGGGAGTCAGAGAGAAAGAGGCATCATCCTAGTGCAGAAAGCATCTGGGCTGGACATGGAGAAGACAAGACAGTGCAGAGGGGTAAAAAGGGATAATTGAGCTTTTGTGTCAGAGTATTTTTGACTGCATAGTCTTCAGGAATGGTACCTCCTCTAAGTACATTTTGTGCACGCATAGTGTGAAATTGCATTTTCAGTCACATAGGTCCACCCAGGCTGTTTGGGGAGGTGGGAGAGAGAGCTGTTCGGCTTCAGGACTGTAGGATCACGCTAACAGCTGTGCTGTTTCCATTCCTGAACTAAACTCAGCCACAGTGCTGAGTATCCCTTGCCACCAATACCTCATGCAAACATTTCTAGGTACAAACCAAACACACTGAAGCACTGCAGAAAACATTAATACTTGAAAATGTTATTTTAAAACCAGTTCTGGAAGATCATTTGTAACGTGAACTTTCATCACCTATTTAATTTCTTCCTTGGTTCCAATGCTTGAAACTTTAAAGAGACAGTGGCTGATGCTGAATCACAGAATCCCAGAATGATTTGTATTTAACGGGACATGAAAGATCCTCTTGTTCCAATGCTCTGTCTGTGGGCAAAGACATCTTCCACTAGACTAGGCAACTCAAAGCCCCATCCAACCCAGCCTTGAACACTTCTGGGCATGGGGCACCCACAACTTCTCCAGGCAACCCTTTCCTGAAGTTCAAACTTAGTATTTAAACCAAGGTGTCTAAAAATTACTTGCAACCTCAGAAGCAGCGGATATGTACTTGCATACATGTTCATACGAAAAAAATCTACCTGAGCACCTGAAGGCCTACCTGTTTTCTTAGTCACTGACTGTGTTGAAAACAGGAATACTTCATGAGAGGAATCAGCATGATCCTTTTCATCTATTGCCTATGAATTATCCATAGCACAGCAACTGCACTTCCCATCAATGGCATTTTCTGAAGCTTTATAGTTCTATAACACTGGCAAGCTTTAGATGCAAAATTAACAGTTAGCATCAACAAAGCAAAATGTATTTACCCATCTGCTGAGATTCTTTTCCTGATAAGAGCTGTGAGCTATGAAAGCCATTTCATGACAAAATACAGCTGGGAACTGCATTTTGTCTTGTATCAAAACATTTTTTTTTGTGTAAATGAATAATGGAAAGCAGATGAGTGATCACATGCTGATCTTTTTTATGCAGTGTTTCAAAGTTGAAATATTTCATAAAAACTCTTTTTGCTAATGATGTGAGAGACCCATTTACATTACAGCAAATTGATAAATGGATTGTGCAGTGCTTTCCTTAGACATGATTGTTCCTCCTTTTCTCTTCTTTTGTTTGGTTGGGTTTTTTTTTCAAACACATGGCTACTTGCCTCATAATTTGTGTAAAATATGTCAACTGTATATCCAAATCATCTAGGGAAACACCATGCAACTCATCCACTGCTAATAAGAGGCACAGTTCACTTCACACTGACAGATGCTGATGGCTTACTGCACAGGAGTACCTAGTATAGATCTAGTGGGATTTTCTCTGGGATTATCTACTTAGTTTTGTTTCTCATTTTCTCCTTAAAATCACAGAGCGATCCTTGGAAATGAGTGGGAATGTACCAAAATCAATCTATATTCTTCTTGTTCTAATTTGTGTGATGTGCTGCTGGAAGAATGCCTTTATAGAAGTCCTGGGGGGTTTTTTCCATGTTTTTGATGCAATCCAGTTAGTGTTCATCTCATTGGAGAAAAAAAAAAGGGCTGGGAGATGGAAATCTCCAGCAATCCAGTGTCCATTATACTTGCTTAAGCAAACTGGATTCAATGCTGTAGCAGGCAGTGGCTTTCATATATGCTAATCCATGCACTCAAGAAATTCAGTTGATCTTCACACAGTGTGATATTCACTGGTGGCCTGATTCTGCACCACTTGTATTAGCAGCAGGACTATAATGATCTGTGAAGGAGCAGTGCTGAGGGGTTTTTTAATTCTTTACCACTGCATTATCTCAGCGAGAACACTCTTCTGGTATTGAGCTCCTATCTTTTATTTGTGCCTTAGTGCTGTGTACTGAATGGCTTTAGCCAGGTCTGGATTTAGCACAGCAAAGTTGTTAAGTGAGCACAGAAAGGTGCTAAGTGAGCTTCCACAAAGGAGTCAAACAGTGCCCTTGCACAATTCAGTGCCTTCTCTGCATGCTATCCTAGCTGGCTTTAATCTTGCCTAATACGGATAAAAACACTGATGGAATCTGGGCTGCGGAGACTTCCCTGCGTGTTGTACAAATCCTGTTGATAACACTGCATATGCATTTACAGCTGACCTCTGCTGAATGAGAAGCCAGCTGTCTAGAGAAAGCTACTCTGTGTTGCAGTCAAATGAAACACGTAGAAAAAAAATCCAGAAAGGTAATTAAACCTCTAAAACAATGGTGTAAAGCACCTGAGTATTATTGCAAGTGGGAGAAGTGGTTGTGTTTTGTTCTTTTGAACCGAGGCTAAGTGCATTAATTTGAATAAACCTCAAAGTTACAATGCCACCCTACTTACTCTGGAAAGATAATAGCCAAGTAGAGAGAAACAAAGCTAAGCAAAAAAATAGAGTTAAAATTAGATGTAAGTTCCCCATCTTCAAAGTGGGGAAAGAAAAACTGCTCCCGATTTTATTTTCAGGTCATGCCTTTCTCTCCCTATTGTAATAGTGCTGGTGTCATTAGAGAGGATTTCACTTGTTCAAAGTGTTGCCATTATGAGTGACTCTTACAAACCCCCAAGTGAAGTAGCAGCAAGTAAATAGTACCTGCCTTTTAAACAAGGGGAAATGAAACTTGCAGCAGAATCCTGTGATGAACATTTAAATATAAAACTGTCTCGTATGGTACTTAGCCTCAGAAACACTCTCCACATAGATTGGATGTTTCTTTGTTGTAATGGTTTTTTTCATTTCTGCCTGAACATGCTTACTGCTGGCCAGCAGAAAAAAATTTAGCGTGACACCCATTTTTCCAATGGTCCAGTGGATGAACCATACAAGCTAGTGATCACTGTGAGCATTGAATCTTTCAATTTGAATGTTCAGTCATCCTGACTTGCACATGTGCAAGTGACTGAACCACTTCTTTGCTCCAGGTTCTTGGGTATGCATTGGATCTATAGGCTTTTGTCATAGCTTCTGTTCATGCAAATGTTTGTGTTATCTTCTGGAGAAGTTTCTCTTAGGAAGATTGTTTGCATGGTTTCCTCTCTGCCTTTGTTTCTCTGTCTCATACACACACACATATACATAATCATGTGTATAGTTATATATAATTTTTTGTAAGATTGTTATGTCTATAGGTTACCAAATGCCCATTATATTACACATGTAAGACATAGGATACAATGCATGCTCCAGCATCTGTAATAAAAATTATCCTTGCAGCACTGCTATGCTGCTATATCATGCTGTGTATGCTGGTTTTGCACAAATACTGTGAGTGGGCTTTTGCAGTATTAAGTATTGAGCTAATGCTCTCATTCTTATACACACACTGTGAGTGGTGATTTAGTCCCATGGCTATGAATTTTTGTGAAAGGGACTTTTTTCTTAATTGCATCTTCTTATCCTAAGATAAACAACTATTATGTTTGGCATAATTTTGTTGTAACAGAAGAGTCTACACTAACAGACCTATTGCTGTTAATTTGCAGATGTGAGAATTCATCAGTGCAAAGCTTGATTTATTTGCTTGCCCAGTGCTGTGTTCTATAATTAACTTTGTTTTCCTTTCACAGAGGACAAAAACCAACATGTTCCATAGGGAATCATCCAAGTGTGTCATACCTAATACTTAAGTCCCTTTTAATTTAATTTTTCTCCTACACTCTTTATTACTTAGCGTCTCTCACTTAGAAAGATTCGCCAAGGTAGAATATATTTTTCAAGGGTAGAGATGTATACTTAGAAACCAAGTTTCAGGTACCCAGATTATTTCTTCTGTCTTTTCATGGAGTGATAAAAGATAAAATGGTGTGCTAAAGGTTCTTGTGATGTCCATGGTCTCTAGAGTTATATGGAGATGATGAAATGTACAGACTATTAAGGAAGATTGGTGGAATATACATGTAGTTCAAAAGCTGCAAGTTTTGTCAGATATAAGTGCTGTCTTAGGCTGAGATAATCAAATCTAAATTATGTGGACCTTGCTGTCCTTAATTTTTTAGCAAATACCTAGGTGAACATTCTGTCACAATCTTGGATGAAGTCTTTGAACAAAGTATAATGCTTTTCTAGGTTAGAAGTGGTAATCAGATTGAGAAAGGAACTAAATTGTAAAGTCTTGGTCCTTCACATGAAAGGGACCACTCAGGTTTATACAATTGCTACAAAAACATACCCAGGGTCTAAGCAAACATTGCTTTCTTCATTAACTGTGACAACAGAGTGCCTCCCAAGTTATCCCCAGACAGCAGAAATCCCGGTTACTAAAGGAAGCCTCTAAGTGATTTTTCTGAGAGGTTTTAGGAAAGGTTTTCTTTAAAAAACCAAAAATTTTGGAGCTGGTTAGCACTGAAAACAAAATGGATGGGTTATTTAATCAATTTCTTAAATAACCTGTAAAAAAAT
This sequence comes from Anthoscopus minutus, assembly GCA_013399455.1. NCBI lineage: Eukaryota > Metazoa > Chordata > Aves > Passeriformes > Paridae > Anthoscopus > Anthoscopus minutus. The sequence goes on from VWYI01003410.1 coordinate 61,316, forward strand.
ATTCTGACAAGTACATTTTCACTTCTGACTATCACATCCCTGGTAATTGGCTGTGGTCCACAGAGAAACCAAGTTTTTGCAAGTCATAATTGCTTCAGTGTTTTTTGTTCTGAACTGAAATGATGGACTAGAACTGCTTTTCCTCCAGATGACAAGGTGCAGCTTAATGCAGCGGAACTTTACCTGTATTAAATAATAACACTGTTTTTATGAATCAGCGAAGTCCAAAAAGTCCAAATATGCCAAAGTCTTTCTGCCTTTTGGCAAATCTGGGTATCTGCCCCTACACCACAGGATGTCAGAGTATATTACTGAGATCATGTGAACCTGAGAACAAATCACTTACCATTACAGACAGATGTTTCCACTATTTCCTTCTTCTTCCATGCAGGGTTTTGGGTGTTGCAACCAGGAATGTCCTTCCTTTTTTTCTTATTAAACCTGGCTTTTCTCCTGGGAACTGAACTTAAGAGAGATTAAAGAAGTCATGCCTTTGTAGAATTAATCAGACACATTTGATTAGATTCTGGCTTTCCAAATTCATGACAAGTTTTTAACTTGTATTTTGCTTTAGAAGTCAAGTCCCTCAACACACTTTTCAACTCTTTGATTAGTGAAACACACACAATAATTCTTCTCAAATCTTAAAGGTGAATTTTTATTAATTGATTTTCTGTCCACCCGTCACACAAGATTGCTATGCAGTATATTCATAACTTGTATTTCTTTTAAGAATAGCCTTCTTTGGAAATATACACAGGGATTGGAAGGAAGGAATACATCATTCTTTAAAAACATCCTCAGAGGCAAAACAACTGTCTTTCTGGATTTAGAGTGTGAGGAATGGAACCACTTATTCTATCTTTTTAACAATAAAAGTTTTGTTTAATTCCATTCTATTTATACTAGCAAAACTTAAAATTAGATCTTGGTCTGATTTTCCATTTTGGTCTCTATTGGGGACTTATGCGGGTAACAAGGGACTACAGACATAAGTTTTGATCCAGGTACTCCTGTGAATATTAGTATCTCACTAGCTGAACACTTTTCACCACTGTCCATGTCATTTACTACAGTTGAGGTAATAAAATTTTATGATTATCCATTTCTATATCAAACCATCTACTTCAACATCCCATGTCAGCACCAAAAGCACATGACAAGCCTATAATGGTATTTCCAGTTTTCTCACCCTTTAAATGTGTATTGCTGAGAAGGTTCCTGAGTTATGAGTAGCAGCTTTCTATTTATATTTAATAGCCCTCAGTGGATTCTTGTGCTAATGATCTGTATGTGGAGTGACTCTTGGCCTGCAACTCTACACCAATTTTTCCAATATTGCTGTATACACCAAGTCCGCTTTACACTAGGGAGGGCGTAAGTCGTTGTGGAAGTTTAGGAGAACAGAAACACTTTTTGCTGACTACCCACAGAAAAGTAGGGAAAAATTAGCCCTTAAAATTATTATTAAATATGCTGTGATTTAAGCACATTTCCCATTAATTCCCTGCTACCTCTGGAAGTTCATTTTACTCTTTCAATTTTAAAAACACATCGTTGAATTTCAGCAGCTATCTAGCAAAGTAGTTGCAAACAGAAGGAAAAGATCCCAAACAGGACTGAAAATTCAGGACACAAAAATCAGTACCTTTCTTTTTCAAATCCTTTTGAAATTTTACCTATAAATGGCTTTTATTTCAGTGTGACCACAAACAGAATTGAAATGGAAGACAACTATGAGCATGAGAAAGAAAAATGAGGTTTTTCCAGACATAAATTCTTCTATTTACTCCAGATAATATAGATATTCTACATATTCATCTTATATCTATAGATAATTACATATTCATCTTCCTCTGTTGTCATCTGATCTCACACATTTTACTTTAATCCAAGAATTATAGTATCTAAACCTTCTCACATGGAATGCAGCGAGACAAAGTTCTAGTGGCAATGAGATCTTTACTGAGAATTTCTGTTCCCTGCTCAGATGCAAATCACTAAACCACACTTGTGACAAATGCTGATGTTTTATTTTCAGCCACTGGAAACTCTTGTACTTTTAGTTTGTGAGGTTTTTTTTGGTTCTTGGTGGTTTGGTTTTTTGTGGGTTTTTGTTTGTTTGTTTGTTCACTCGTTGTAAACATGAAAACATTTTGTTTACTCTGGAAACTAAAGAGTTAAAGGTGCATGACTAATCTTTGCTGTATCATTCCTTCTGGTGAAACAGCCTTTGAAACTTCAGGTGAAGGAGAAGCTTGTCATCCTACCCTAAGCCCTCTTTTAAGAGCTTAATGCTACCACTTACAAACACCAGTCACCCAGACTGCTTTTCATCAATTTGCAATTAAGCAATAGCAATCATAAGGCGTTGCTTTAGCAGCCTGACAGCACCTAGGGAAGACTATTCCTGCTTTCCAGCTGCTTTAAGAAAGCCCACCTGCTGCACTGTAATTCTCCCCGCAGTTATCGCTCTACCTCGGAGGCACTGCCGGGAGGAAAATGCTGTGTTTCACACAGTCCCAAACTGCGTCGTCTCCTCCTGTCCATCTGTGCTGGGGACCTGCAGCAAACCTGCAGAGCCCTTTTCCTGATGTGCAGCAAACAATTGCATAGATGGCTGATAAAGCAGGAATCCCTTTGTGGCCTAATCTGTTAATTAGAATCATTAATTGTAGGGCTACTGATTAATTAATTGGGAGTGATGTGGTGCAGTAGAATTCAGTCTCCAGCTAAGTTTTTATGGCAAAGATTCTGATTGATGAAATCAGAATAATCTCTCTTACAATTCTCAAAGCATCGGTTCTCTCAGTTAATAAAATACTTATAAACTGAGAATATCACTGCAAATCTAAAGTGGTGTCTGTATTATCATCTTTTAAATGTTGTATTCAAAAGTTTTTCATGTTAGCTGTTTCACCAACAATCATCCTGGGTCATTTACACTAATGCCGTCACCACTTCTTTATTAGTTGACGT
>VWYI01003410.1:66112-94985 GCA_013399455.1 Anthoscopus minutus
ATTTTGCATGTCATATGATTGGGATAATTCCTGATCTGTGAGAGATGGCAGTAGTGTACTGGTGCTTGGGATTTTTTTTATACTGGGTTTTTGTCCTGAAAGGTTTCTATGGACATTTTGGGAAAAAGAGTAGAGACTAGAGGAGAAGAACATCCATTTATTTTCAATAAAACATTGGGAGCACAGGTGTGTAATGACTGGTTTAATGGCAAGAGTATCTGTTTCAGAACATCTGTATCAACTTAAGTGAAAATGGACCAGCTGGAAAAAATTAAATCAACATGAATCATACATCCAAAAGGTCACTGATCTAAAAATATACATCCCAAGGAAAAGATTAAAAAGTGTGTATGCAATCTAAAATTGTCAAGTAAAAATTAAAATCCTTCCAAACATTCTAAACTTGGGACATTAATTAATTTGAAAGTAATTTGGGAAGAGGCAAAAAGCCACCCTGTGATGTCATTTTCATTATACGGAACACAGCTAAGGAGATAAAAGAAGATCATGCAGAGCCCAGGAGAAGATTAAGCCTCTTTATCTCTCCGCAGGATGGGGGAGAGCATAAACACAGGTAGTATTTCGTGTTCAGAGAAGACACAGGAACTCTGAATAACTGAGTTTTAATGTGCACTTGTATCACTGAAGTGCCCTGAAGCATAACAGGAGGCACACACAGGTGCCGAGGCTCATTAAGTCACTGCAGTAAGTCAAAATTAGAAAGCTTATCGAGTAAAACCAAGTCCGTCTTCTTAATAAGGTTCAAATATAAATTTTGGAAGGAGGAACAAAACAAAGTTCTGTTGGATGCTGTACCTTCTTGCCACAGCTTGACAACAAGGGAAAAATAAAGCATACGTGTGTGGTAGGAAAGAGAATTCTGTGCAGGTACTTTTGAAGTCAAAGCCTTAATAGCAAAGCCTAGAGATGTTCCAAAAGCAGATTGTACAGCATTTTGTCAAAAGTGGCTTGTATGTATGTGCATACCAGAAATTTCAAAAGGACACTAATTTGCCTTGTTTTTCCTGTGATAAAATCTCATGACAGCATCAAGCACTGACAGAAGCAAAGACTGAGATGCCACTTGCTGGCTGAACAAAGATTGGACACAGGTAAATGACACAAGCATTGTCCCATAGAACTTTTCCTAGAAAATAGGGTTTTTGTTTAATTTTATCAGTAAACAGCCCCTTATTTTCTTAGCCATCCAATTACAGCAAAAGGGGCAGATGAACTCACACTAAGCTGTTGTCAATAATATGCCATTAAATTCAAGGGAATATGACAGATTTACACTAATACCTTTAGTAGGCCCAGTATATTTACAGAAAGGTTTGACAATTTTTCTCTTGTTTGCCGGTTGCTTTGGGCCAGTTTTAAAATCTCATGTACATGCATCTCCCTCTCTCAGCCTCTACTTTCTTTGCATCTCATAATATCACATTATGGGGGAACCTTGTGTGTAATACCACTGTTTAACTTCAGAAGTCCTTAATGGGTTTAATAATTTTTACTTATTTCTTGGAGTGTCCATTTGTGCTTGCTGTCAGGGAGTATCCTGGTAAGTTTATTAACTTCATTATTTTGCTTGTATTTATTTTTAGTTTTTTTCAAAGAGAGGTAGGAGGGCACAGAGAGTGAGGAACTATTGTCATAAAAACTCTTTGGGGTGACAGAGATTAAGAGACTTTGCACTACTTTTTAAAGATGGATAAATTCCAAGTTTATTTAATTTCCCCTGGTAGTCCTTTTCACTGCCTCATCTCCTTAACTGTGGGCTATCAACAGAGTTGCAAATCCGAGATTAGACTGGGTGGTGAATCACTGCACAAGCAAGGAGGATGCGAAATAGCAGCAGAAGGTCAAGCAGAGGACAGTTGCTTTACAAAGAGGGAGGATGGTGAGGGAGTACACCAGAAAACTGTATGGAGGAGCTATAGAAGGAAGCTGAAAATAACATTATTTTGAGATTATCAAAGGCTCAATTCAGCAGCTCCTTCAGTGAGGTTGTGGTAGACATTTACATACTTGGTGAAGACAGAGAAGATACATGCAGATGAAGAAGGGTCAAGCAATAATTATATTTAATGAAAGTTTGCCCTGTCAGTTAATCCATAAAATGAAACAGTTTCTTCAAGAAATAAAGCAAATTATCCTAATTCTGTACAAACATATGGGTTATTGTTTGTGTTTGTTGATACAGCTATCATTGGCAGGATTCTTCCCTCAAGTGACTTTCTGAATGACATTCCCAAGCTGGCACATTTTGTTGTAGGCATTATCATGTAAAACAAATAAAATATTGATTTCCTAATTGTTTAGAGTATTTCGTGCATGGTTTCTAAAGCATGGGAGACCAGTGTGATGTGATTATTTTTCTAGTACTTCTAGTTTTTTCAAAAACACTTGAATTATTTTGTGAAATGTCTTTCTGATACAAAGCACAGCATTAGAGGATCAGTCATGATCGCAGCACAGGAAACAATTCCTTTTTCTGCTTTTACTTTTGGATTTTGATTTTTTTCCAGTAACTTTTATAGCAATTTCTCAAGCTTAGCTTGCACTGTAAAGTTTTTGTTCGGAGTTCTTGCTGATTAAACCAGCTTTCTGTCTCCAAAGCAAAGCTGCCCCTGCAAATGACAAAATTCTTCATTCAACAAGGACAAGAAACAGCAACACTTCCATGTTAAATGAAGAAAAATAAAGGATAATCTAATGCTTCTCTCCAAAATGTATCTGTCCTGGTTACCAAAAAATGCAATCCAAATCCTTGTTTGGATTGCCGCTGCCAAAAGTGAGAGACGACACCATTTCAGACTGAAAAGAAGGACACTGGCAGTACCCAGTAATGAAGAATGTATTCAGGAGAGCAAAAGAGACCCTTCAGATAACCAGGAGATTTCTAATCAGAGATATGGGCTGGTGCATAGAATCCATGGCAAGAACCCACATTCAAGTCATGAGCAGGCTAACAACAGTCGGCAGCCAGTGTTCATCTCCACCTCCTTGCCTTTGGTGCCACTCTGGCAGTCCTTTCTCTTCTCACCTCTCCAGAGACTCTCAGAATTTCTCAAATTGTGGAACAGCCCCAAAGTACAAACCCTTTTCAAATTTTCACCAAGATAATTTTTTTTTTCCTCCCTTGATATTTTATTCAATGTTTTATTCAAGGCATATTTGCTTTTTTCAAAGTCAGAAAGTAAAAGATAAATGTTAGAAGAATTGTGAAAGATGTAGGAAGACTAGGAAGTATGTAACAGGCCTTTCATGAATAAGACAACTAGAAGGAAACATGCACTTGCCTGTGGACAAAATGGAGGATGTGTTGGAAAACATTTCACATACATATTAGTGTTAAACTGAAGTCTTAATATTCAGCTTTATGAGCCTTGAAGGGTATTGCTGCTTGCACATAGTTTATCACAATTTAACTTCACTTTCAAATCATGAATGAGCTAATGAGTACGGCCTTCCTGTTTATACATATTTACAGGCTCTTACCACCCCCTCTACTCTGTTCATAACAGGCATTTGAAAGTTATGAAAAATCCAAAGCCAAGCCAATTATGGAAACAACTATGCAAAGAAGTGATGGAATCATCATGTGGAAGTGTTCAAAAGGCCTGTGATGGGGCACTTTGGGACAAGTGAATGTGGTGGTTCTGGATTAATGGATGGCCTTGATGATTTTAGAGGTCTTTTACAGCCTAAACAATTCTGTGATTCTGTGATTCTAAGAAAATGAGGTCCCACATGGTCACAAAACAAGAAATACCAAGCAATTTCTTGCTGTTTCTTTCGGTATAAAATACAATAAGCATCAGATGGAATTATTTAACTCTTCAAAGCAAGCTCATTAATTTAGTTCCTTGGAAACATCCCAAAAAGTTTTAGAACTTCTTACCACAGCTTGTTGTGGATACTAAAATTTTACAGGGTTTTGAAAAACAACGGCACAAATTACTGGAAAAGCAGTTAGTCAAAGACAATGAAATACAATGTGAAAGCCTCTGACTTAGGAAGTTCTGAGGCTGGGAGGATGTTCTGAAGGAGTTCCAGCACTTGCCTGTTCTCCTTTTTTTACTCTTCTCTCACCATCTATTGCTGACCACTGTCAGAGAAGAATGAGGCTAGTTAGACCTTTTGTCTGGGCCAGCATAGCTGTTCCTCTGTTCCTGTGTGCTCACAGGCACAATGTGAGCTGGGCTGGGTTATGTAACACACTTCTTTGACTCTTCCAAAATTATTCCAGGTCTCCCTGTTGTTCCTGTTGCCACAGTCCTGGCATACTTGACTGACAATCTGTTCCCCTGCTGGGCTTATCCACCCCAATCTCAGCCTTTGGTAACTGTCTTGGACAGACAGAGCCAAAGTTTGGATATGAAAGAGGAGGGAGGCTGTGCCTCCATATGGCTGTGAGGATACTGTGCTATGTGGGAGCAGATTGAACTCGTGTAGCAGTGCTGTGGGAGGATTATATTCACTGTATCCTTCCTGGTCTTTGTTGCCCCAAGTAAATCAACATCTGGGCTGAGGGCTGCAAAATGGACAACCTCCATCTGCTGTAGCCAGTGTCTCTGTGCCAGAGGACATTTCAACCTTCATGAGATTTGGGATCACTGGTAATTTTCTTGAGTTTATAGTGCAGTAGAACATGGCACATTCTTTAACACTAGCTTCCTGTTTCTCTGTTGTGCTGTGCTGAGAGTCAAATGTCTAGGACATCTTACCCTTTTCATCCACTGCCATTGTCAGCTACTCCACCTTGTGTCCAGCACATCTCCACTGGATACCTTGGGTGTAGAGCCTGTGGGAGGTTTTGTAAGTGGAAAGGCTCTGCTATGCAATTTTTGTCTCTGGGCCCCTATTTCTGATTGCGTTACTGAGCAGAAACATGAAAAGGTATCATGGAAATCTACAACAGAAATGTGAATGTCAAAGAATGGGAAAAGCATGGTGTGCTAGAAAAAAAGGGAATGAGGAGAATTTGAACCTGAGCTCCTTGTTGACATGCTTCAGGATGTCCGTGAGGAACTGGGCTTGGCAGAGTGGTTAAGGTCAATAGAAAGTGTGTATACCTCATCTTTTTTTCCAAAATGGACCTTTAAATGGAGAATATTTGGCACTGGCAAAGGCAGTTCAGCAAGTATGCATCTGTTCTTCCAGCAAAATGTGTACAAGTTCTAATCAGCTCAGAGTTCTGCCAGAAGAACTTTCTGTGTAGACATGACCTCAGTCCTGTACAGCAAGAAACACAGGCTAATATTTGTGCAACAGAACTATGTGTGCAAAAGTATCTCCTCTGCAACTGTACAGGCATGTGAGACTAAATCTAAACTAGTTTGATGTGATCTGATTGTTCATACAATCCCAAGAACTGTGCATGTACAGAAACCATAATCTACTTAGAAAGGTTATAATCATGCTTTCTAGCATATAATATTATGACTTTTTTTGAGGAAGCTACATTTTCCTTTTTATTTCTATCTTACTTTTCCTCCTCAAGAAAGTAGTTTTTCTCTGCCTTCAGTAACACTCTAACCATTTAGTAAAAAGGTATCGCATGTTCATTCTGCTCTTATTATTTATGATAAATGTATGATACTGTTCCATTATGTAGTTTATTACAAAGCTTTCTGGTTTTCAAACATAATTTCTTCTTGTATTCTGCATTCTGTTAAGCAGCAGTTTACCGTGAGTTATAGGTACTGCCTCATGTATATGGTACAAAGTATTTTTATCTGATTAAAATAGATTAAAGTGGAAAACTGTTCAATCAACATGAGCAATAAATTTAAATGGAGGTAGTACTTTTTGATCGGAAGAGATATCATGTCCCTGTGAGTAGAAGGACTGACATGTTTTTGCCACTAGCTGACTTGTGTATGTCACTTGTGTTGCCAGCAGCAGTAGTTTCATGTGGTGATTCTAATGAGTCACGACATGTATTGTTAATTATTCTGACATGAATTCTTCTTGTGGACAGACATTGTACATAGCATTAATGAAGTACCAGCCAAATTTTTTCTGTATTACTGTTTTCAAAGAAAGTTGTTCCACAGAAAATACATTGAAAAGCAGCTCCACGTTAGGAATGCAGTTTTAGCTCTATATTAGGATGAGCATGTCATCATAATTATTTTGGGGTAACTTGGGAATGTGCGATAGGGTAACATACACAGAAATGACACACTGAAAATCCATTTATGAAAACAGAGGACTGGTATCAGAGTGATATAAATACATACCAGACAAATGACTTTGTTTTTTATTACACAAAGCTACAGATGAAGTCAAAATAATGAAGACATGCATTTGAGAAACTGAGGAAGCAGTTCAAGCAGGCAGTAGGAGGCCTTCAGTCTTCTGGTGTATGATCAAAAAACTTTAGTCAGCAGCCCATTTCCTTTAGCATGTAGAACTTAAATCCCACTTAAACCCAAACCAAACCAAAAAGCCAACCCTGAAAAAATATCATTAGCAAGTTTATTTAGGGAATTCAATGTAAAATGATAGCTTTTAATTTTCCCACTGAATGGAATGTATTGTGTCTTAAGATCATGTTGAGTCTCACTGTCTCACAACAATCTTTTAGAATAGTGCTGGGAGCTGGTTTTCCTAACTGGAATAACTTTCTCTTGAAAGTCAGAAGCCATTGCTTTTATCTTGCTTTCAGTATTCTTGCTTGATACCATACAAAATGTGGCTGCCCTGGATAACTAAAAGGAGAATGGAAGATGAGAACATTTTCCTTTTATGTAAGCTGCAACATCCAGGAATACCCAATATATACTATAGCTTCATGGGTAGGCAGTGCACATCTCTGGAGTAAAAGAAAATAATTCAATAGAAAGCAAAGTGTAGTCTTTTTTAAAAATACATACCTTCTGCTTTGTTTCTATAAACCTAGAAATAATCGATCTGTTGGTCTTGGGTTACATGTGAAGGCACAGAAGAATAGTCTGGCTTTATCCAACCACTAATTTTGATGTAATTACTGCTGTTTTTCACAGTTGCTCTATGTTGATTTCTGTATTTTAAAGGGTTGCTCTTGCTGTCCTGTGCAATAACATGGAGTTACAGCCTCCCCAAAAATATTTAGTAAGGAAAGATGCTATGACTATAAATCCCAACAATCAGATTTCTGCACACATGGATATTTAGCTTTGCATATCTTCTTTAGACTCAGGATCATCCCTTCCCTGGGATGCTATTCATGTCACAGAGAGCTAATACATAAATAATAGATTTAAAAGAAAAGTATAAATAACTCTCCTCCCTAAGCAGACATAAAAATAAACACAAACTCTAGCTGGAATATGGCCTAAATAAACTCTCTTTTCTAAATCCTTTTAGAAATCCTTTAAAAACACCAGTTATTTGCAAGACTTGCTTTTCTTAGGGATTCATGAGTTCTAAAGTCAACTGTTGGTATCAGATGGAAACAGAGGCACTCCTTTTCTTCTTATTATTTGCATACTGCAGTTCATAATCTTTTCAAGAAACACTATGAATACTTTCAATAGGGAAATTAACATGACACAACTAATCCCAGCCATGCAGGAATATCCTATTGCTCACTGTTTTAGTTATTGGTGGTTTTATTCTCCCTTAAACATTTTTACATCGAATTAGTGGAAACACCAGTTTATATTTAACCTAGGAGTTTGCTCTTGGTATTCAAGGCTATAACTTACAGCTGCAGCCAGATAATTTAGAAAATATTGATTTGATAATGGAAAAAATCTTATTTTTAAAAATTTTGAGGCCAACTGCATTTGGAGGCCATGGAGGAAGAGGGGAGAGACCCAAAACTGTGTAATCAAGAGATGAGTAGGGCAGTTAGCAGAGAAATGACACAGAGTCAAACTACTCCTCTGCCTGACACAAATAAATAATTTGAACTTCATAGAATTTCAAAGGAACATGAACTAAGTCTAAGGACTAGAATATGCTCATGTCAAAATTCGAAGCGGGATGTGAAGAAGTGGATTCACTGTACAAGTGAATTTTTTATCTGACCAATAGATTTCTGTAAAATGCTTTGAGATTGCTGGAGCAGGAATTTTAATATAGAATTTTTTTTTCTAGGTTCATTATTTTCTCTTTTTTTTTGGTATGGGTTTGGTTTGATTTTGCTTTGTTTTGTTTGTCTGTTTTTAAAGAAAGTCTTGAGCTTATTCAAAACCTAAGTAATATCTCTTGGCTTGACTTTTGTTTTTTTTGCTCTAAGGTTTATAGCATTAAATGAAATGAATCAGATTATTTCTCACAGCTCTGTACCTCTTGATAAAGGTCAGTGTTTAGCTGCTGAAAATGTTGGAAAGAAAATACATGTGGCATTTTGGGCTATTGATCTGTTTATAATGTATCATAGTGGCCTCCAGTGTTTTAATTTCCTTAATAGCCCACTTTTAGGGCTGCTGTCAAGGTAGGAAAGAATGTTTTATATCTTTCCTGAGTTTCTCTGTCATTACCTTCTGCCTACATTTCAACACCTGACAAAGTCTTATCTTTGGACTTGGGCTTTCTGTATTCAGGAATAGTTAGTTGGTCTGTAGCCCTTTTTATTTCATCTCTTGTGCCTCAAAGAATTTAGCACTGTATCAACTATGTTGTTATCCAGTAAATACTTACTGTGGAGAGATGAGATGCTGAAAATAATGTAAAAATTAAATATTCATTGACTTGAAGGTTAATTCGACTAGGAATGCATGTGTGTAGGAGGAGTATGGTTTCAAGCTCTATAGTAAGTAGGTTTTCAAATTATATAAGTGACAGGCTGATTTCAGAGCTATCATTTCATCTGACCGAGAATGGAAATGAATATATGAAAAGAAAAAGTTCTTGTGAATATACTCATTTATGCTAATAGAGAAAATCTGTACAATCCATGGAGCAAATAGATAACAATGGAGTTAATCCATATTAACATGTTATAACAGGGATTGGGATGAGGGTTCTATTGATTTGATCCTTAGCATCTACATTTCTAAATACCTGGGATGAAAGGTTGAATTTTGTGGTTGTGTAACTTCCATGGTAAAGCTGAGAGTGCTGGCAGTAAGAAGGCATTCAAAGGTTACTCATATTGCCTACTATTTGGAATTTTCTCTGCAGAGTAGAAAGGTGCTTCTGTGGGAAATGCAGAACAATATTCTGAACATGAATTAAAAATGAAAAACTTCTGGGAGTTTTGCAATACATGGAGACTACAGACACAGGAATGGGAGGGAAAAGCAAAAATAAATAATCAAAACACACAGTACCATGTCTTGGCAGATGGATAAAAAGAGTGGCTCCCAAGGCAAAAAAATCTGAAAGCCCAAAGATCTGAAAGGACTAAGTAAACCTTTACATTTTGGTCTCAATTCTGCTGGAGACACTAGCAACTTAGGAATTAGGATACAGTTAGCAGCTTTCCCAGCCGGTTCCTGAGGGCAATTAATAGTTCTTTTTAATTACATCACTGCTGTTGGTCTAAAGAATTTGGATTTTTTTTTTCCATTCCTCTGCACTAGCTTTTAGTGTATTTAGAAAATGTGGTCAGAAAAAAAGATTAAAAATAGGTCTTCTAATACTGAAATGTACTTGTTGCTTTCAGTTTGGAGCTCCTACTTTTGTTGTGTTCTCTCTAGGAGAGAATTTGATTTAAGAGAGCACTGCATTTTATGGGCTGTGAGATCTTGTGTTCATCTCACAGGCTTATATTTTCATCACTGACACAACTGATATGTCATTCACTCATCATTGGAAGTAATTGCTTACTTTAAAGTACTGTTTTCCCAGTACGTGTAAGGTGTCAGCTCCACTCCTCCCCAGAGGTTACCTAAGGCTGCTGAATTCCTTCTCTATGCATTTCCCAGCTTTGTGATGCTTGGGTTAATTAATGGCTGATATTCTTTCACTAGATAATTCCATCATAGTTTCCATGTTTTGTGCTCCTATGCATGCATCTGATGTGTCCTGTAAATAAAAAATCCTAGCAAAAATTCGGCCTCTTAAAAATTATTTCTTACTCATCCTGTAAGTTTAGTCTTTGCTTTCTGTTCCCTCTAAAATAAATATTTGAGTTGAGCTTATTAAAATCTCATTTTAACTTTCTGTGACATTGTTAACAGTGAAGTTTGTTTCTGCCTTCCTCTCAGAGTCTGAATCTGTTTTCTTGTATGCGGACACATGCAGGAGCCTTTATCTTTGTGTAGTGGTTAAACATGCAGGGCATCCTTTCTTTTTGACAAGTTACTCCTTAACAAGAATTTAGGAAGTTAAAATTAATTTTAATTACAATTAACATAGAGAATTTAAATTAAAATTAACATGAGGAGCAAATAAGCATCATTTGAACTGGAGAAGGACTCTGCATGCTTTTTTTTTTGATTCAGTGGTGTTGCTATCAGGATAAAGTACAATGGGATGACTTCTCCCCATTCCTTTCAACTCTTGTTTTACTATTCAGTGCAGTAAGGCTCAGTGTTAGTTTCAGGACTTAATGTTCCTAGTCTGGAGAAAACCATGAAGAAATCTGAATATAACAGAGAAATGAAGGTTGTTCTTAAGAGCAGAAGTCAAGACAAAAACCAGTTTTTAATCCACTCAGTAACAGACACAAACTACAGGGTTACAAGGCATGTAATGATTGGCCGGGAGGTAATGGGTTTAAACTGAAGGATGGTAGGTGTAGATCAGATTTAAGGAAGAAATTCTTTGCTGTGAGGGTGGTGAGGCACTGGACAAAGTTGGCCAGAGAAGCTATGGATGCCCCACAAGAAGTGATGCTGCTGGCACCTATACCAAGCTCCATTGCAAGAATTGCATGTGCACCAACAATTGCAGTGTCCTGGCACAGCAAGAGGGCAGTTAGTTCTCACTCCTGGGGAAGACCAAGTTATGTCTAGATTTAATACACAAACCTGATGGAATACTAACACATTTATCACTTATGCTTTGAATTCATACTCAACCTAAGTACAGAATATTACATGAAACTCTTACAAAAGAGTTAAGTTAATGGAGAAAAACCATAAGGTTTTGCTGCTTTTGGACAGAGGTACAGCAATGGACTGTGAAGAAAGGTTAAAACTGACACAAATAAGGGCAGCATAAATGGAAGCTTCTATGTAGCCCAGTGCCTGTATTGCTTCGGAGTATACATAAGTGAAATGCAGAGATTAAATGGTGCCCAAGCCATGTGGAGAACCACAGATCATGGTTTAGTGTTGGGGAACAATGAAGGGAAAATGAAAGATTCTTTTGTTTTTAGCATCTGGTATTTCTGTGTTCTGTTGGAATTTTCTAATAACTTTCTCCAGCATTATAAAACACTGTGTATCTGCTTCTTTTTTTAGTTTGAATCTCTTAGCCAAACTGTTTTAAATGGTACATTACTTTTCTCTGTTTTTGTGGTTTATTGTGACAGAACCAGTCCATGATACATCCTTTTGCATTGCTACAGTATCTGCAGTCAAATAGTCTATTGTTTATGTTCCACTGAATGCAGAGGTTAAAAAAAAGTTAGCCTTTTGTCTTCCACTGCCAATTATTTCAATGTCAGTCTAAATCAGATTTTTTTGTCTCCATTATAAAACATTATTCTAGAGAAGAACATTGGTAATGCATTGAAAGCTTACAGGTTTTGTTTTTTTTCAATTGGTAGGACAGAAGAGAGGAATGATCTTTATCCCTGAGATGGAGATTAGGGACTTGATAGTTCTGTTTCCCAGACGTACTGACAAGTGGGTAAATACATCTGTAGAGGCTTTCTTCTGAAATGGTGAGCAGTTCATGCTGTGCAAAACCTTTGACATGCATTCAGCACTTTTCTTCATCAATTTTTGTTGCATGCACTTTTTCTGTTATAATTTTAGTCAAAATTGCCTGCTTAATGACCAGAGTATAGTATATGGAGCTTAACAAGAAAGGATTTCCTTTCTCATAGAAAGGGAATAGTATAAAATATAAGCTGTGTTGTGCAGTTGCTTTGATAAGACACCAGAGATGTGTATTTTCAAAGCTAGAAAGATGAACTTTCAAAGTAAGTGTATCCCTTAAAAAGAGGAATGGCTAGAGTGGCCAGTGAGGATAGAGAAGAAATGGATGGAAAGGTTTTCAATGAGGAGGAGAAAAAAGAGGAGTTTTTGTTTGGTTGGTTTTGGTTTTGGTTTTGGGTTTTTTTGTATGGCTATAAGAGAAATTTTGTGCTGGGGAGAAGAGGGAAAACTACAGCAGAGATTCTCCTGGCAAATTCATGGTCTGGAGAAAAAAAAGTCTTCTAAGAAGTAAATATCTTTTATTAACATCATGTCTCAGAACGAGACACTAATTTTGTTTGAAATTCTCTGCCAGTAGCTAAATTAGCATGATTGAACTGAAAGAGGTGAAAGCCATAATTTGAATGCTTTATTCAGATAATTATTTAAATTATAGAAAAGTGATAAAGGAGGGACTTGCATTTTTCTCTATCGCAGAATAATCATGTGTCAGAAAAGCATGCAAAACTTGAAAAGAAATGTGTGTGAATTAACAATTTGGAGTTCTTTCCCTGAGGATAAAAAGCACTAGATATAATCTGTAGGCTACTACACACACAGACAAATAAATACAGGCAAAAGGTGGTAAAAAATTCTAATCCTTGCCATCTTTTTTATTTTCAAAAATGAAGTTGTTTTTAAAAGCCTTTCTGAGTTAAAGCGCATAAAGGAACTTTCAAAGTATCTAAGGGGAAATTTACAAGCCCCACATTTATTTAAGAATTATTAATTTCTATTTCAATAATCTGGAAGTGAAATTGAATGTGGAATTCCGAAGTTTATGGCCTGCTATATTCTGTTAGACTGATTTATTTATTTTACTTTTGCTTTGCAGAAATGCTCATTATAATATCTTTTTGAAGTGCTTAGAAAAAGAGAATTCAAGTGAAAACTAAAGTGGCAATTAAAACTAGGAATATATATGAGTGGCAAATTCAATACATTTTATTGCTGAGGTTTTACAGAGTTGAATTAATCTGGTTTAGACATAGAATTTTTCTGTACAATTTTATAACATGCATAAAATGAGTGACACTTTACCTAAAGTTTTAAGCCCCTGAAGAATTTCATACAACTATTATGTCTTGTTGATTTTTTTAAACATTAATGTTTTCTTGTCTTGCAATAAATAAATAAAACCCCTCAAACACCTGCAAGAATCAGTGAAGATGAGTTTCCTTTGGATAGGTTACTTTCTTGTGGCTGTGTTTAAAATTCAAGTTTAAAGTAGATTGAACAATATGGTGAAACTGTCTTTTATTTGCTCCTCATGGGCAGTGTTACAATTCTATCCCTGCTACCACACGCAAGATACCAATTTTTCAACCAAGTTAGAGGACAGGACTATTAAAGAAATCTTTCCTAATCCATGAAGGGGTGTAGCATGACATGGGTTTAACATTATCCCAACATTGTTTTACATAGATAAGGATTTCACAGTTGTCAGAGCAGTGTTCAGAGAAGGTTTTTACTATTCAGAATGCTGTAGGTGGTCAGTAAGAAGGAAAAAGTAATTTCTTTACTGATACAATGGGAGAGGGGAAAGGACCCTGAGAATAAGATGTGTGGTGATGGGGCTGAATCACACTTTATATTCCTAGAAGACTATCCCCTTTTCTTGTGGAAAGAAAAGAACAGGTTTGTAGGAGAAGCTACCTCATCAAATGCCAATTAATAATGAGTCTTTTATATAGAAAATAGGAGGCAGAAGATATAAGCACAATAAAAACAACATGATTTTGATCATACCTAGCAGCCTGGTTGTTTCATGGCCCTTAGTCAGTAGGGAGAACAATTCTGTGCCCTAGGAGCCTGATAAAGCCTGCATAAAAGGATAATGCTAGCAAGTAATGGACTATGGACTCTGATCCATTTTAGTGATATATGCCATTACATAGGGTAAGATAAAGGATGTAATCAAAGCAATAATAGAGAGAAAGAAAGAGAGCACATTTTTTATTTTTCTGATTCTGGAATTTATTAATGCTGAAATAAGAAAAACATACCAGACGTCACAGGGGCACTTTTTTTTGTTAATACGCTTTTTTTCTTTCAAGTTACGAATTTTTCAAAAGTAATTTTTTTTTCTGCTGGAACCATATAGACTGATTTTCTGCTCACAGTAATATCTAATTCCATAACTAGGGAATTCCATAGCTTACTGTCACATATATGCCTACTTTTTAGTTGGCAGTGGCATTTTTGGATTTCCATTTGTCGTAAGACAATTGGCAGTTCTCAGTTTCCTGTTTATACAGATCAATGAAAAGCTTTGAAGTCTCAGACTTCAAAAGTGTTTTCAAAAGCTTCTTCATTATCTCCTAGGCTTTGCCCCAGTGAACACCATGGACATTTTTCCAACTGCTGCTAGGTGCCAGTTTAAAATCTAGGAAAGCAGTAAAAAAAATAGTTCAAATATTTAATTCCATACACTGCTTGAGTGTAGCATCATGGTTGCTGGATTACTTGACTTTAAATTCTTTGTTTTAAAAAATACTTCAAAATAATACATGGAAGAATAAAATAGAGATAGTCTTCATTCTCTCATATTTTTTAATGCATTCATTCTTTTGTATAACAAAAAGTCTTGCTGATTCAATAATTAAAAAATGTAAGTACTGCCTCTAAAAGCCGAATCTACTGAAAATAAATAGAATCCAAGCAAGATGGACCTGAAAGGTTTGCAGTCAGGAATCTGGAGAATTCACTGAGTGTTAATATTTCATTCTCGAATTCAGAAAAATACACATTTGCTAATCACAAAATATGATTCAGATTTTCAGATGATGTTAGCTGCAACAAGTCTGGCCTTTATACAAGGCTGAAGATTTATCCTAGGCATGCCAGACTCTGTCATGCAGAGCTGCTTAGCTAGGGAAGCGGTAGTCACACTGCTGGAACTTTTTGCTCCTGCTAACACTCCTTGCAATAGAGCAGAGCTGGTTGGCTCAGAACCCTGGCTGATGCTGTTCTAATCTTCTAGGGATGGATCTTTTTGGATGGCACTGCAGGATATTCTATAAATGTAATTGGTATTTTCATACTGTTCTGTCATGGAAAACAAAACATTTTAGACCTATATAACAACACTTGTGCAAAGTCCTTTGCATTACCTGGGGTCCCTTGATTAAAGATACATAATGTAAGCCATGATAGAAGGATATTTTTCTGCTGATCTATCTGTGAAGTAGAAGATGTGAAGCAAATATTTCACTTAGGAATTTCATTCACTTGTCTGAACTGCATGTAACCAGCCAGAGGGAAAGCAGAGATTATATTTTTAATTTGAGTGTGTGTTGGCTTCCATTCATATTTCAACTTTTCATCCTGTCTGTCAGAATGTCTTTCAAATTGTTTTAAGTTAACTAGAATGGCATGAAAACAATTCAATATATACAGGGATTTTTTCAATTAGGCAAAACCACAGGTTTTCAGTATGTAAAAAAATCTTGGTCTAATCTTTTTCCAAAAATTCTATGTCAAACCAAAAAAGAATGAAACAAATGTCAAGTAAACACCTCCAACAATGTTTTTGGGTGATGTTTCTTTAAAAAAACATAAAACTAACCAGGAGGAATATTATCTAACCCTGGAACAGAAACAAAAAGAACTCGGGAATAATCAATAACTTTATATATATTTATTGTATATGCATATACATGTATGTGTGTGTGTACACCCAGAATTTTTTCTTCAAATCTTTTCTGCATTTCACTGAAAAATGCCACCAAGATGATCCATGGTAGCTTTATCAGCATGAATCAACTTGGAGATTAGCACTGTCAAATACAGAGAGTATATCAGTCACAGTTCCTTTCTATAGAAAATGAAGATTCCAGTCAGATGAAGGGCAGAAGATGTTTTAGCAACTTACCCCGTTCAGCCATCTCAGAACAGAGCACCTAACATGGCCAGCAGCCTCATCCATGGGTTAGTTGTTCCTCATTCTGCTGCTGCAGCCTCTGCTGGAATTAACTGAGTGGGTCACAGTGCACAGATCTACCTGGATTTCGACAGCTGTAATTCTGCTACCAATTCAGGGAACACAGCAAGTGTGGGCTTTGAAAAGAGCCCACCAGACACCCCGTGGGCTTGTTCAAGTAGCTAAAACTGGGTTATGTGGGCTATGCCTATGCCAGTGCAGAACAAGCCGTGCCCGCGTGCTGGCCCCAAGGGCAAGTGTCACAGCACAGGTTACGTCTACACATCCACTTTCTCTTAATTTCCCAAAATAGAGAGGCCTGGACTTCAGTGCCAACTGGGAGCCACTGTTGGCCTTTGCTGTCCCCAGCCTTTTCCCCACGAGGGCAGCAATTGGCACTGGCTACAAATGCGCTGAGGGGCATGACCACAACAGGCAACCACACGCCAGGGCTGGGGGCCATGGACTCATCTGCATCAAGTGATGTCTGCATACAGGGCTGTGCATGGCAGTGCCCAAACGAGCTGAACTAATGCTGCCCTAAATGTGCCTCACCCAAACTCTCCTCAGAGGCTGAACCTAGGTACAGCATGAGCAAGAAACTAGCTGCGGTTAAAATAGTATTCACACTGGATCCTGGCTTTCAACAATGTAATACCAGTTTTTTCACTTCTCCATCCTTGTGTGTTTGTTACACAGGAAGGGAAAGTCTAAATAATGTCTCTGTATTTATGAATTCCCAATGTGCATTAACATTCAGTGTAATAAACTGCAAAATGCCAAGTACTATTTTAAAGCTTCTTTTTCCAGAAACATGGGGATCATATTTGGTCATTTTCCTGGCAGGCAGTATAGCTTCAAAAAGAATAATGAAGACAACAAGCTCAATAATAGATTTAATTTAGAATAATATTGCAGGCTTTTAAAAGTAGATTTCTATAATCCTACTATGTTAAAGAGAGTTACCTCAGCTTTTTACTTTAAAGAAAGTATCTTTATATTAAGGGGAGGTTTTCTTTAGGTTAGTTTTTATTTTTCTACAAGTTAATGGCAATATTCAATGTTTTTATTTCTTGAAGCTGTAGAAAAGCAAAAATTTGTTATTTAAACTGATGCCTATAGAGATCTATAAAATGATCTGATTCATTCTCCAGAAATCAATGATTTGATATAAATAATAGCATGTTCTTCACCAGAGAATCATCATTGAGAACCACTACACCACTTACATGGGAAGAGATTAGAGCTAAAAATCTCCCAGAATCTGGGGATAAACAGAAATTTGGATGTGGTGACCAGTGATGTGACAACAGTGAGTGGACATTGAGTGGGAAGAATCTCAAAGGAGGGAAGTTGAGTGCCATCAATTCTATGGAGCTGAGAAGCTGATTAAAAAAACCCTTAGCATTTATCCTTAGTATGTCTTTGGATGAAAACTCCAAGTGGAACAAATTCACACAGTCTAGTATTTGCTATGATTAGAGTGGGAAATAATGGGTTCACAATGGTTAGGATTTGGGGAGACAGTGGTTACTAATACTGTAGCATCCCAGGTAGGGGAGGAACAATGCATCATGGCATCAAGGTGCCAGTGGGTTCTAGTTTTCTATAAATTATATTAAAACTCAAGTGGGAGGGAATGAACTAGTGGCCAAAGCATCGGACTGGAGTGGATTTGCATGCCTCTCCTTATCCTTTTATCCAAGCTATATGTTATCCTGTTTGCTAGTTCCTTTTTATGTCCATTCTGCCAAATTCTCCTGCCATGGTTACACCCACCCAAGAACATTTAGTGCAGTCAATACTGTTTCTCAGGCTGACAGCAGGGTAACTGAGTCAGTCTGAATTATCTCAAAAATAACATGACGGAGTCAAGAAAAAGCAAAAGCTCAGAGTTGCTGCTGCTGTTTTCTAGGGGAAAGTGATGGAAAAATTGAGGAGAGGTAGAAAGAATCTGTTATTCTTCCAATAACATGGGATAACTTTCTCCACAAGTCCTCTGCTATCTTTTCTTCTGTATTATTCAAAGAGCCAAGAACTGGGGTAGAAACAGATAGTGAATTTAAATACTCTCACCCAATGTGAGTTTTCTCTCATCACTATGACTTAAAAAGCACTGAAAAGTTTTCATTTCTGTGTATTAGCAAGTGCTTTGCAGAATCTGAAGCCTCACACACAGAAGCACCTATACATAGGAAGCACCACTCCTGAGCTGATAGACTTTTATCTTTTGAGTTATTGGAAGGATTACATCTCAAGCTGAGAGCTGCAAAGTGTTCTGAAGCATTAGAGAAGTTTTGCATGGTTTCTGCTAATGGCAAAACCAATATCCACTAAAGTGGGAGAGAGAAGCAGAGATACTCAGGACCAAGCCACAGACATGAACATAGTCTGATTGATCATGTTTAGCAAAAACATTCATTTTCCACATTAGCAGCACTGACTAACCAGTAGGCGAGGCCCAGAGAACTATTTACATTACATCAACCACAGCTGCTAAAAACCTTTGGAAATGTACTGCAAGCACTTTTCCTTAATGTCAGCAAATCCTTCAGAGTAAGTGACCCAGATATCAAATTTAATTTGAATGTGTCACTCACATACCAGTCCACACAGGTATGCCAGAAGCCAAACACCTCCAAATATTTTCAGTTTAGAGACACTAAAGGTACTCAGTGTAAACATTGCCTAAACTACTCTGAAACTGAAAAAACACCAAAAGTGCCTGGGAAAAAAAATTATCTTCCAATGAATAAAGGATAGAATTATCTAAAGGACCCAGGTAAATCTAAACTTTAACTTAAAGCTATTAGGCTGATTGCTTGCAATAATAGGGCAGCTGTGCCAAGAAAACTTGATAGGGGATCAAATCTGATATGTGCAATAAGCACATAAAAGAGTGTGCATGTACTATAAAGTGATGAGAATTTATGTTTAATAACAAAATTATCCTTGTGAAATTTGCAGGCTGTCCAAGCACGCTGTGCTCCTTAAATAGAACAGTGAATAATTTAAAGGAGAAAAAAAATAATTATCCATAGTCTGAGGCAGAAAAAAGATTCCTTCTTGCTGCTTTTCTCATAGTCAGAGACACAGCTATATAAAATGCCCTCTCATTAAAAAAAAATACCCAAAAGAGAGGTAAAATAGCTCAGATATATAAAATGTAGTTTTTTGTTTGTTTTTGTTTGCTTGGTTTGGGTTGGGTTTTTTTTGTTGTGGGGTTTTTTTGGGGGTTTTGTTGGGTTTTATTTAGTCTTTGCCAAGCCTATCAACAGAACTGCCTGTAGATATCATCACAAAAGACTGAGGCAGATATCCTTACTGCAGGAAATTTCTATAAGAATGATTATGAGGTTATATATAGGGTATGCATAGGTGTTTTAGCTGCCCACTTCACTATGAATCCTGCTTCAGGCACTTCCAAACTGCAAAAATATTACAATATAATCTTGGAAATTTTTTAATGAACCAGCTGGCTTTCTTGAAACCAAACCAAATTATTGTATGCTTATTTCTTCTCTCAATATATTTATCCCCAGTTATCACTGTGATGGTTTACAGCTGAGTGGTCACATTATTATATACACTGAACTGAAAAAGTAACCCTGAAAAATGCAATAATTATGTCTGTGAACACCAGGAACAGCACATCGAGGGTCTGGGTTTAGTGCTGTGAGACTGGGTTGTGACCAAGCCATGAGACAGACTCTACATGCTCCCAGTTTCAAAATTCTTGCCTTCTCACAAATACCACTACAGCTACTGAGCTTTGACACCATAATCTGAAATAGGCTTATTCCCACTTCCACTGATGACCCAGTAAGAATGTCTTGAAAAGAAACCTGCATGGACAAACAGTTTTCTGAAGAGATGAACGTCTGTGGGAATGATTTATATTAAAAAAGAAGCATTTTCCTAACAGCCCTATGTGGATCAGCAATCCTTTCTGAATTCTGGGGGACTGAAATTTTATCCAGCTCTCTGTATTTGGTGTCTGTTATGAAATGGTATATTTCTGCTCAAGGAAATGATCTTTATTTTACATTGTTACATTTGGCAAATCCAATTAGAACGGTTTGTACATTTTCAAAGAGGGCCACAGATTTTAGTACCACATAAATAGTCTTTGAAATATCAGAGAATACAGATAACAAAGGGAGACCAGAGATTACCATTTTCTTTCAGACTATACCTCATCTTCTCAGTAAGGGCAGAAACAGAGGAATTTCAAATGCACTGAAAGGACTTCAAAGCATGAGTTCCATTAATATTTTTTATTATGGTGTGGTGTAAATGTCACCCCATACTTAGAAGACTTATCCTTCCGCTTACTCCTTCAGCTTGAGCACTTCTATAGAGCAGGCACCATCCAAGTCTGTGGGGAACCTGAGGCAAAAGTCATTGTCCAAGTATTGATGTTCCTGTCATAGACTTTAGAATCCATTTTACAGCACACTGTGACACTGTGATAGGACAGGACCAGATTAAGTGCAGAACACTTCATCCATCGCTCATCAAGTGACTGCAGCTATTATTTAAAATGTCAACAAACCAGTGAAAGCAATATGATGTATAGATTGCATTAAAGTAACTTCAGTTGTGTACATTGTCTGGATTGTAACAGGCAGAAGTCAGTGTCAGTTTCAAGAATATGCTTGAATCCTAAATTCATTGTCAACATACTTTTCTTATCCATCATTAAGAAAATAGGAAGCTTTAAGGAGTATTGAAAACTAAAATCATTCCTAGGAGATCAACAGAAACTGAGAGGATTTTTTACTGGTGGAGTTTAAATTAAATTATTAAATTATTACAGCTCTATATGATATCTCTATCTGTCTATATGATATCTCTATCTGTCTATATGATAATATAAACACTTTATAGGAAAAACCACTGTCAAAAAATTGCACGATACTCTTGCCTCTGAGAAACATAGATGTTATTTGGAGGTAGCTAGTTAGTGTAGGAGAGCAAATGAGCAATAAACCACAGAAGACAACCAGTTCAAATGCATGAGTACAGGAAGATAAATGTTCTTTAAGGGAGAAGGTCACTTTTGAGTCTTCATAGCCTGGCATGTTAAGCATGATATGCTGTCATCAATAAAAAACTGCTTTCCAAAGAAGTGATAACTATTGTAAGCTATTCTCAGTTGCAGTTGAAACAAAGAAATAACAATGATATTTCAGGCTCTTTTCTCTTTCTTTCTCATGCTTCTGCTTTTAGAATCAGTTTATCTCACCTTTCATTCAGGTTTTGCTTTATTTCAGTTTGGTTTTTAGTTAGCTGAAGGTGGTTTTAATTTTGAAAATGCTGAGGGCCACCAGGAGAAAGTTAAAAATTAACTTCAGTTTTCAGGCTGTTCAAAACCATTGGGTTTTTTACTCTGAGTTTTCATGCATTCCTACAGTTTCCACTACAAAGAAACTGTGTGTCTGAAAACCCAGCTCCTGTTCCAGGGTCATCATGTGATAAAAAGTCTCTATGACAGTGGTGGGTCAGCCCAGTTACCACCTGAGCACCCACACAGCTCTTTACTCACTTTCCCTGCCCAGCAGGATGAAAGAGAAAGGGCAGAGAACAGAGATGAGAAAACTCAGGGGCAAGAACAAAGACAGGCAACTCACTAACCAGGTTCTGCTGTGTGAAAACTGGACTGGATTTGAAGAATTTAATGTTTAATTATCATTTTGGTAATGGGAAACAAACAAACAGGAGACAAACATCTAAAGCACCTATCCTTCCTTTTTGCCAGGCTCAGCTTCATACTGCCTTCCTTACCCTTTGTTACCACTCCCGTTACACTCAGTCCCTTCAAGGAGGCAACAAGTAGTATGGGGGAAGGTGGTCACAGATGCAGTTGTTTCTTTCTGCTTTTCCAGTGCTCCAGAGTGGATCCTCAGCAGACTTCAGTCCCTTTGGTGGTGTGCCTGCCTTGCCATGGAGCACCTCCTTCCCCTCTAATTGTGGTGTTCTCTTTGTTGTTTATCATTATTTTTGTTAATTCCTCCTTTTGCTGCTGCCTCTTTCCCTCCTCTGATGCCTCCCCCATCAGTATTTTCTAGTCTTAAGCGTGTTTTTACAGAAGTGCCCCCAATTTGGTTGAAGGGCTCTGCTGTGTCCTCTGGTGAGCCTGCTGCTGAGCCATCTGGAACTGGCTGTGTCCAGCACAGTATAGGTCCTGATCTCCTTTCACAGAAGAAAGCTCCCCTTCTAACAAAACCTTGCCACCTACACCCAGTACAGTCAGGAATTTTAATTCAATGATGAGGTACGGGGAATAATGTAATTTTCTTTCTTTTAATGCCACATTCCCTAACCAACCATTCTGTAGATGCTATCTCAGCTCAAAACTATAGAACTTTTGACAGGAAATTTTGCTGGATATTCCTAGTGGGGCTACCAGGCACTTTTGGCCTCTAAACTCCAAAAGTAAAACATAAAGTTATGGGTGGAGGTACAACCAGGTCCAGACAGGTGGTTTTCATCATAGCAAAGCTCCAGGAAGTGAAATAGTTCTCAGATAAAATGTGCTAAATGCTGTGCTCAAGAATGGGTACAATGCAATGCACCTTCCTATTACCCAAAAGAAAATAACTTATGCAAGCTCTGACAGGGAACCTAAATTTTATACTGGCTCTGATTTGATGGGTTTGTTTCAAGCTCACTTTTTTTGCTGTGTGGCACTAGTCAGATCAGCTAACTTTGAACTGAAGAGTTGTAAATCTGTTTTCTGGGACAAAAATATGGCAGAAATCCAGGAAACTCTGCAGTACACAAGGGATGCTAGCAAAATTTGGGAGAAAAAAAATGGGAAAACAGGGGCATTACTCCCTCACAATACTTATCTTTCACTGACTGATTTGAATTTGCCTCCCTTCTGTTTTAGGTAAGCACAAAATTAATTCAGGAGAATGGAATAGTCTTCTACAAATATTTTTCCAATTATCAATATCCTTGAAAAAATATGTTGGCTTAAGAGGATGAAAACAGCAACAGAAATTTCAACAGCCTTGTTATGTCCAACCACTGCTAAAAATTACAGATCTATTATGTTGTAAGAGCCTAGGATTGCCCTTTTGCATATAAACCATTTGCAGTGCATTACTAAAAGGATGACAATTTTAATAATAATAATGTAATTGCCCTTTGAGCAATTGCATATTGTATTAAATTCAAAAGCTTTGACTTTGATTTACAGGAGCATCAGAAAATGTTTTGATTCTACAAAGCACAGTTGAAGACTTTCATCAGCCTACAGCCTTCAGGCACATAGGTCTTTTTCCAAAAATAGTTTAACTCCTTCTACCAAATGGAGAACACCTAAATCAAAACTCTTCAGTGTATATGTCTGCTATGTATATTTTGTAGCACAGAGAGTACTGCAATTAGTCATCCCTTCCCAGTGGTAATTATTGGAAAAAGTTTAGACTTCAGGAACAGTGTGTATCTTTTCAAAACCTATCAATCATTTTTTTTTTTAATTCGCAGATTATATAAAACATTCTGTGTTCTCCTAGTCTGTTAAATCTTTTTGTTACACATTGCCTGAGGACCTCAGTTCACTGGCATTTTAGCAGTGCAGGGGGATTTAAAATTTATATGTGAAGTTGCTAAGTTTATTAACAGCTATAGTCTTCCTATGTTTTCCTGTTTCCTTTCTTTCAGGAGCTAAACATCAGAGTTAAGTGAGTCATTAGCATCCCTGTTAAGTAATATTTGATAAGGCAGACTTCCTTAGGCAAACATTTTGATTTTAAGCTCATTATTTTATACAGTTCTAAATCTTCAAATGAGTAACTTTTACAGAAGTTTTATTTTTAAACACATAAACCCTTTTGCTGCTGTTCTGCAACTGTTGGCTGATAAGGTATTCATGTTTGCTTTTGAACAGAACAAAATACTGGTTACTCTCTCAAAGCATAGAAATCATAAGTTAGAGAGTGTGGCAATCATGATAATAAATGTAGCAGTAGCTTCTGGTGACTGCTGTGAATTGAAAGGGATGTGGTAGAAAAGAACCCCAAAGATTGTATTAGCCTTGATGACAGAAGTGGGAAAAATTGAAGGTATTATGCTCTTGTGAGGGTATGGTTCAAATCAGCAGGTAAACAAGTTCATATGAAAGTTTCAACCTCTATCAATCTATTCATGTACTGTAGGGATGCAAGAAAAAGATGCATTGAATGAAACAGCCTGAAAACCTCTTTGTTTCTATTTATCTCGGGAGTTGAAAGGGCTAGTTAATGAACAGTAAACAGACTTGTTACTTATTGATCACAATTGTAGCAAGGTGTGTGCACAATGACAAAAACAATATGGTCCATAGTGCAAGATGAAAAAGGGAATTTTTAAAATAAAGTAACATTATCAGAGGGGAAACGTTATCAGAGATGTTACTGTTAACAATGTATTGGGTTTGGAATAAGCCCCCATGTATAATGACCAAGGTAAACTAAAACTGTTTGCCACATGAATCATCAGTACAGAACAATGTTGAGACCGCTGAATTTAGCTAGCAGATGTAACAGCATGCTTTTCAATTGTTCTCAGTCATGAGATTCTCAATCTAGAAAAAACTAGTCTCAGGATATTCCAGTATCAGGATATCACCTCAATACCCTTCAGTTTCCACAACCATGGCCAGTATTCTGCAGCTGTATTAGATGCACGTTGTGTGACCTTTGTGGACGTGTGAGATTCAGGGAAGGGGAGGCCTGTGCTGCACAGGACAGGAAATCTCACTAACAACATAAGCTAACTATCCTGTTAGTTTGTGTCACCCTGCAACAGGTATATAAAAGAAAGTGCAATAAATAATGTAGTTTTTATGTGAGCTCATTGAATGAACCATAGGAGCCATAATCACAGGAAGCAGCAAAGCAGCATACTGCATTTTCTTGGTTAGCAGAACTTGCTGCTAGGCTTTTTTCTCTCCTTTACAGGCATCTTTCTGAACACTAACATACTGTAATGAAGACCTGTACAAATATATCATAACCCTAGCAAGGAGAAATACTCAATAGTCATAAACCTAGGTGTTTGCAGTGAAGTATTTCTCATTGCATTCAGAATAAGATTAGACAATATGCGTGTACAGAGGCAGATGTGTGTACCCTTCTGTCAGGAGGCAGGTTTTAAATACGGCGATGACATTTCCAGCATTTTGCTATAAAAAACAATAAGCTAGAATGGAAGTGTCTCAAACCTGGCATTCAGCAACTTGCAATAGACTCAGAATACTGTTATTTTATATCTTTTACTTGTGAATTATTTCCATTCTTACTGTAGCTATTGTTGCTATGGTTCCCTATGTTAGAATGCATGTTTATCTGCACATTCCCTTTTTCTGAGGTTACCTCATATGACAGTGAAATGAAAGGAGACACATACTTGAAATCTTCATCCTCCAGAATCAGAAAGTCTGGTCTGCTGATGTAAAGTACTTCAGAATAATAACCTCAAACACATTAGCAGGAGTGATGTAAAGTGAATCTTAGTTTTGTAATGGAATGTCTTGTAAATGCATTGGCTCAGCTCAGAACAAGCTGGTTCATTTTTATAGCACAGAAATCTCTGCATCTCTGTAATAAGATTTGATGCTAGGCAAAGATTTTCAGCTTGGTTCCAGCAGTCAGCACAGATTCCAGAAACAGCATTGTCTCCTGTTCTGATTCCAGGGAAATCTCTTTGTCTTGACTCAAAGTAGCTTTCAGTGCTCTAGTGCATTCTGAGATACAAGCTTCCATCCTGAAACTAGCAGAATTGTGTCAGCATGCCTCTGCCCCATCACCAGTAAACTCAGCCCCATGCTGCTACTATTGCTTTACTGCCTTCAGCAGACAAACTAGTTTGTATGGAGACCCTTGGATAGCTTCATAGTAACCCTTGGAACAGTACTGAATGTGTTCATTAACCACGAGCACAGTCACTGACAAAAGCAAAACAGAACCTGCATTAAGACCGTCCTTTAATTAAAAAGAGAGCTATAAAAAATATCAATCAGGGTTCAAGATCCACTCCTCAGTGAATCCTTTTCCAACAAAGTACAAGGCTGCTTCTCTCACTTGTGTTCTACATGCTGCAAGAAGAGATGTACTTGGTACAGAGATACAAATGCTTGTGGATCCCTATGAATGCTATCCCCGAGACAAACAGCTCTCCTGAAGGAAGCTAGGATGGCAGTGAGTACGCTTCAGCTGAGCCAGGTTCACTTGAAAATTTCAAGTAAAACCAAAACAAAACAAAAAGAGGTAATGGAAAAAGCAAAAAATGTATTTGTTTAGTTCTCAGTGTCTCCTCTCCTCAGTGGCGCAGTTGTACTGCTCGCTGCTGGGTGAGGCAAAAGGGAGGTCTCTCTCACAGATCTCCACAAGAACTGACCATAAAGTTTACTCTGTTATGTCCATGGTGAATAAAAGCCCCAGAATGGCACAAAAAGTGCAATAAACCCCAATGGGAGAGGTTTTTTTTGTACTCCTCCTGCCCCCTATAGTCAAGTAAAAGCAAGTCAAAAATTCTCCTTCCTGGCTTTTGCGATATGGGAGAGTTTTCAATCTGATCCTTTCCTCTTCCTTTTCCATGCAACACTGACCTAAGCATGCTCAGTGCAGCAGAGTCACGCAGAGCAAATAATGTTTAGTTGGGGCAGAATTCAGCCATGTTTATTTATATAGCTAGACTAATCACTGCAACCTTCTGATGGTCACCATGTGTCTGGCAAGCTTCAGCTGCGGTGTTCTGGGAAGCTACATCCTTGCTTTCTCCCATGCATTCCCCTATGCAGCCCCGAAGGAGAGAGGGAGCACTGGGAGACAATGAAAACCCAGCTTCTATATCTACATAGTAGAACAGCTGAACTTTTGCTCCCTCTTTATTCTTCCTGTCCACATCCTGCAAATCCAGCAATTGCTTGAGACTGTTCTTTATACAGAATACGTTCTGAGGTGAAACATTTGTAAGAGCTAGTGCTGCATGCATTTTCACATGAACTATCGCACTTAGAAAAAACTGCTATTTAAAGTGGTTTGTCCCAGGAGTCTCTCTCAGTAAGCACAATGCACTTTCCCAGAAGGGGTTCAATTCCAGGTCTTGAACTTGTCCCACGCTCCCAGACCTCCTGAGCCAAAGAGAGTGGCAGAGTCATTAAGCCCAAGCCCTAGCTGAGACCTGGTACTTTGATAGTTCAGTTCTGAGCCATTCAAACATGATTGTATATTCACTGGGGCACTCAAACTTGTCTTTTGTCAATCACAAGCCCTGCTACCTCAAGGAAAGGAAGTGGTGTTCCAACCACTCCTGAGAAAGAAAACAACTGTCCATTGCACTTTTTCCCTTCCCAAAGAAAACCCCCAAGGAGATCCATAATTATGAGTAGGGGGAAATTTGAAAGATCAAACTGAATACTAGAAAAATTTTTGCTATTTTTACTAATTTTTGCTGTAAAACTATCTAGAAACTTGAAGGACTTCAACAGGGATCTAATTTATTTTTTTGTGGTGCTAAACATCTGCCTTTTGTGAAGAATTTCCAGTTTGGAATTATATAGGCATTGAAATTGGTAGGGAATATTCTGTATTTATAGGGAAGGATGTCTTGGAATAAAAGACCATTTGTTTTTAATATTTTCCTCTCTCCTTCTGTATGCTAATATTATCTGGCAAACAATGCAGATGATTTACAGCTATCTTGTTTCCTTTCAAATCAGTGATGCTGCACTGATTGGCACCTCTGGAGAAGCCCATGAAGGTAGTGACAATCTAATAACTGCAATCATCTGCTTCAGGCTCAAGAAAATTTCTTGTCAAAGGTTTTCAGTCTGGCTTTAGAAAATATTGCTATGATTTTCCTATGTTCAGGAATGAGAGTTGAGAAACAAAAGCTCAATTTTTGTATAATTATTTGTATTTAACACGCAAGATAAAAGTCATGGGTTCTCAGGAAATGCTTCCATTAATGTTCTGTGGAAAGAGGACAGAATCACCCTCATTGCCCTTTATGTGTTTGTGTGCTACTGAGTTTCCCAAACTCCATTAAAAAGAACAGAAGCTGGATTTTTGTCTGCTATCTCAGAATTTCAGAACATGTACCAGAATGAAACTTGCTATCATGCCGCTTCCATGCATTCAAAGATAATTGATGCAGAAAAAGGCTATTACCATTCATCCATCCCTGGCAGAATTTCCATTTCATCTCTTTTGTTGTTCATGTATGCACAAGTACCTGTCTGCAGAAAGAAAAGATTTCATTTTAAGATCAGATGCAGACAGGTTCTTGCAAAATCAATATTAAGACTAGAAGGAACCTTAATAATCTCAGACTTAGTCTTCTGCGTGCAAGTGACAGGGTTGGTAGAGAGAAAATCCATGTATTTTCTGCTTCTAGCAGATATTCAAAGTTGATACCAGAAGTACTTCAAGAAAATGAGAATCATTAAGAGAAATATTTTGACAGATAAATGGAATGGCCACATTGCCGTCTCTTTAAGAGCTGCTGATGTTTTTGGTGCTCTGTCGCAGCAGACCATGATGAACTGCAATCAGTTCATATATTGGTACTTATAGACTGGCAATTAATTTGGACAAAGCACTGTTCCTTATCCCAGTGTTTCAGTAGCCAGTCATTACTTTTGATAAACTGTGAAGGAATTCGTGACTAAATGCATGATACTTTTTTTTAGTATTTCAGACAATGCTCCCTAATTATACACTCATCCATTAATTCCAAGATTTTTATACAGTACAAGAGTTTGCAATGTCTCATTAACAATTATGGAGCTGAAATCCAGGATCTGTTGTCACATGGAAGGCCTCTGATAATGGAGAATGGCCAGGAGATCCTGGGTAACAGCCCTGATACTGAGGGCAGTAGAATTTCCCCAGTGTAATGACCCAGCTGTGCTGTTTAGCTTTAATGG
>VWYI01003411.1:9875-23993 GCA_013399455.1 Anthoscopus minutus
TTTCCTTTCCTTTCCTTTCCTTTCCTTTCCTTTCCTTTCCTTTCCTTTCCTTTCCTTTCCTTTCCTTCCCTTCCCTTCCCTTCCCTTCCCTTCCCTTTTTGGAGGAGTTACTGAGATTATTTTCTGATGGAAATCCATAATTTGGGAAGAGCAGATGCGTCTGATTACAGCTGGAGACTGCACTTGATTCTGATGGAAACAGAGCAGCTTTGGACTCAAATTCCCAGAATTTGGCAAGTGGGAAATATTCCAGAGCCATTCCAGCTCTACCAGGAGCGGATGCTGGGTGTTGGTTCCAATAGGAGCAGGCTGGAATGCAATGGGATATTATGGAAAACAAGAGATCCCTGTAATCCTTCAAATTCACATTCCTTCAACAAGGGGGAAAAAAATAATCAGAGCAGCAAATGGAAAGAACTGAGGAAAAAAAGCATCAAAAATCCAGAAGGGATAAAACTACGAGGTAGAGGGAGAAGTTCAGGAGAGAAACCCAGTGCAGGATTTTTAAAGGAAAAGAAAGTGGGCAGAGATAAGAATTCCCAGGGCAGGGGGTTGGAACTGAGTGATCTTAAAGGCCCTTTCCAACCCAAACCATTCTGGGATTTATAAGAATAAAATTTTTTTTTCCATCCTTCCTTGAGGGAGAAAAAACAGAAGAGGAAAGGAAATTTCTGGAAATTTCTCATTTCTTTACAGATGTCCAGACCTCTGTGCTTTACTTGAACATCCCAACAGCAAAGAAGTCTTGGGAAAGTGATTTTACATCAATTAAACTTGTTCTTGGATTGGTTTCACCTTGAGACCAAAAACCATTCAAACAAACAACTTCCACTCATTTCCTATTTTGTGTCGTTGGCTTTTGCCCATCTTTCAAGCACAGCTGAGTCCTCAGAGAAGTTCCTGGTGGTTTTTCCGTGCCCACAGAGGGTCCTGGTGACATTTGAAGCTTGGATGACATGAGGGGGTGCCCAGATCTGCTTCCTTTTCTCACGTGCTTTAATGGGAACTTGTGATTTAAGGCTGAGCTTTTCAAATTCCCTGGGGTTTTCTCATGAATTTCACAGCCTGGTGGCCCTGCCAGGAGTTCCACAAGAGTTTCTTCCCTGTAATGCCTTCACGAGACAAAAATAAAATCTGGAGTTCCCTAATTTGACTTTAAAAGCAGCTCAGCCACGTGCAGCTCAGCTGTGGTTCTGCATTCTGGGAAAAACCTTCCCAAACTGGACAAAAAGTTGATGAAGCAGAAGCAAATCATGAGAACTTCGGGGCAGAGCCTCTGCTGGGCTCTTCCACCAGAAAAAAAAATATAAATCCAGCTGCCCACAAGTAGCATGAGTTCTATTCTTAATAATTGCTTGCAATACCCACAGAGTCATAATATTTCTTTTTAAAAAACACCTTTTTTCCCCTCTGGAGCATTAAAAATTCCTCTTTGCCCTGATTCATATGGAAATTTTGGCAGGGATTAGAGCAATCCTGTGGCTGATCACCCTCTGCTGTTGTTTCACCCATCTCTCGTGTGGCACGGAACCATCTCAGCTCAGGTCCTTTCTTTCTTGCTGCAGCTTCAGGAGACCAAATCCATGTGGAGTTGAAATCTGAATCTGATCTTCAAAATTCCCTCAAAATCCCAAGTTTTGCCAGGTCATCCCCCCTCAGCCATTAAGTTTTGGCAATCCCCCCAAATTAATTTGATATTCTTATGCCTAAAAAAAAGAAGGAAGGTGGTGGCTGGGTTCTGTATATTGGAACAAGATGAGATTGGAGCTCGAGAGCAGGAATGAGGAGCAAAGATTTATCACAGGGCAGAATCAACTCCAACAGCAGATGTGGAAAGTAGAGGGACAAAAAATCCCAGAATCCCAAAATCCCAGGGGGGCTGGAGCAGCCTCCCAGCCCCTGCAGTCCCAGCTGTGCCCCATGGCCACCTTGTCCCCAGCCCAGAGCCCTGAGTGCCACCTGCAGCCCTTCCTTGGGCACCTCCAGGGCTGGGCACTGCAAACCTCCCTGGGCAGCCCCTGCCAAGGCCTGAGCTCCCTTTCCATGGGCAAATTCCTGCTGCTGCCCACCCTGAGCCTGCCCTGGCCCAGCCTGAGGCCATTCCCTCTGCTCCTGTCCCTGTTCCCTGCCAGCAGAGCCCGACCCCCCCGGCTGCCCCTCCTGCCAGGAGCTGTGCAGAGCCACAAGGGCCCCTGAGCCTCCTTTGCTCCAGCCTGAGCCCCTTCCCAGCTCCCTCAGCAATTCTCCAGCCCCTTCCCAGCTCCCTGCCCTGCCCTGGCCACGCTCCAGCCCCTCCAGGGCTCTCCTGCAGGAGCCACAACTGGACACAGCCCTGGAGGGGCCTCTCAGAGCCAGCACAGAGGGACAATCCCTGCCCTCACTTTCCACAGCCCTCACTTCATTTCTGGGTTCTCTCTTGGTTTTCTGAGGCTGAAACCCTTCCCAGGATGCACAAATCCAGCGGGGACTTGCCTGTGGGACACTGCCTGGTCCCAGACACTGCTGGGTCTGGCATCACCTGATCACCCAAAGTTATGGAATATTGGGATTGTATTTTGTTGCAGGGTCTCTTTTCTCTGCTCAGCTGGGAGCTCTTTGCTCCTTTCCTCTGGGAATGGTTTCGTTGTGCCCTGCCAGGCTGTGGAGGCAGAGATTGTGGCCAGGTGCTGGAGTCAGAGGCACAGAAAACATCCCCATGTCTGTGCTGACAGGAGAGCACAGAGTTCAGCCTGAAACCACAGAGAAAGCTTCTAAAGCTGAGTGAAGAAACTCACAGTGGGAGTGTGCGAGGTAGAATTGTGTTAAATCACTGGGTGGAAAATTAGAAATCACTGGGTGGAAAATTAGAAATCACTGGGGGAAGTCAGAAATCACTGGGTGAAGTTAGAAATCACTGGGTGAAAAGTTGGAAATCACTGGGTGAAAAGTTGGGCTTTTCACTGGGTGAAAAGTTAGAATTTGGAGTTTTAGTTGTATTAACATGTGAGACACAAGATGGAGGATTTGGGGCATTGTCTCCTCCTTGTTCTCCTTCTTCATTTTCTTCTTCTAAGGGGTTTTGGGTGATACTGAGGGGTTGCACAGCAGAGTCCACGTGCCAGCTCCCAGCTGTTGGCTCGTGGGGCCACTGAGGAAAATCAGTTCCTTGGCATTTGGTTATTGGGGAAATGGACCCATAAAAGACCTTGGGGAAATTCTCCTCGCTCCACTTTGCTCCATGTTGGCCCAGGGCACATAGCTCCTGCAGTCTGTGTGTTTGTGGCTGAGATAAGGGAAGGATAAACAGCTGAGACCCAACAAAAAGGAAAACAATCCTACTCCCGAGAAAAAGATCTGAACCCCTGGTGTCAGCACCCTGACACCCAGGTTCTCACATTCCTCGTCCTTGCAGTGGCCATTTCCTGACATCTTGGAGCAGCTGTGCCATGATTTGTGGAATCTGGCAGCAAGCAGAGCCAAGCTGTCAGCACAGGGACGCTCCCTGCCACTTCCCAGGAAATTTGTGCTCCAAATGAATCAGCTGGGAGGGCACAGAGAGAGATTTTCCCTCGTTTCCACACGGCCTGAGTTTGGGACTGAGAGTGGAACAGATCCATGGAATCATGGATTCCTAGAAAACAAAAGCTGCTTTCCAGCAATGTGAAGGCACCAGAATTATGCAAGGAAGAGAATTCCTTGTGTTTGGTGCTTTGCAGGTGGTGAGGTGCTCTCCTGAGTGAGCAGAGCTTCCACACCACCCCTGTTCCTGCTGGATTTTGTGGAAGTGGAGTTTAAAAACTCCAGCAGGATCCAAGATTATCAGGAGAGTGATCCAAGGCTTTTCCTCACAGCCTGGCAAGCAAAGAAGTTCATCAAGGCCTTTCCCAGCCTCTTTTTATTTTTTTTTTGCTTCCATCATTGTAAATTTAATATTTCTGCACCCAAAGGCCCACCAGGCCCCTCAGCAGTGATTGGGAATGGGGGAGGATTCCCTCAGCCCTCCATTTCCCAGGAAAAGAAGGGAATTTCTCCAGGAAATCATAAAAGACCACTCTTGTCCTCCTGCTGAGGACTGGTATAACTGGGAGATTGTGGATGCCATGGAATTTTTCAGCAGCACCACATTTTAGGGAAGAGTCTTTGCCTCATTCCTCTAAAACTCCCAGGCTGGAATTCCCAGTGAGGGAAAAGGGACAGGAAGCTTCCTGCACCTCACCTGTGATGCTCTGGAAGATTCTCTGCTATTGATGGGACTGAGAAATTTTCAGGTCAGATTTTCCTCTTTGCACAAGTTTCTTTGTGAGATTTCTTTGCTTCTCTTTTAATGCTTCACCATATCCAGCCAGAGCTCCTTTTATTAATTCCCCCCCCCCAATTTGGAAAAATTAGAAACAAAAATTATTCATTTTCTCTAAATGTTTTTGAAAAATTAAATTATTATAATTATAAAACCATGACAGTGGGGGAAAAAAGGGGTGGGTTGGACACCCCTCCTGCCTCTCCCCTCACAACAGAGCTGCCCATCAGTTCTTTCCACTTCTCCCACGGAGCTGCTTTTCCCAACAGTGCAGGGAAGGCTGTGGGATTTGCTGCAGGAAAGCAGGGAATGAGGCATTTTTGGGATCACAATTCCCTCCCCAGTGCCTGCAGGCTGACATTTATTCTCTTAGATCAATTTTCTCCATCTCACAGCGGGCTCCTTGACCTGTGAGATGTGGGGTTAAACGTTTCCGTGTCTGGGCACCGCTGAGGTGATTTATCCCAAATCCCAGGGCCAGCAGGGAGAGGAGCTGAGTTCCCATCACCAACCCCTGCCTCTGACCCCAAATATCCCACAGGTGTCTGCAGGTGGATTTGGAGGGCTGGGAGCTTCCAAAAGCAGCTT
This sequence comes from Anthoscopus minutus, assembly GCA_013399455.1. NCBI lineage: Eukaryota > Metazoa > Chordata > Aves > Passeriformes > Paridae > Anthoscopus > Anthoscopus minutus. The sequence goes on from VWYI01003411.1 coordinate 14,740, forward strand.
TTGGAGCCATCCCACCTCCCTCTGGGCTGCACCATCCACCCACAAAAGGGGGCCCCAACCAGCAGGGACCCTTTCCTGCTGTCCCACTGAAAATGTGTGAGGATTCCCATCCCAAAAACAACTTGGAGAAGCACCTGGAAGAGCCCTGTCTGGATCTGCCCCCTTGGAGATCTGACAGCAGTGGTTTGGTCTGGCCACCAGTGAAGGTTTTTCTCCCTCTGTTCCATTAGTCCAGAGAAGCCTAAAGCTGATCCTAAAGCTGAAGGAACCTTTTCCAGACTTTTCCATGTCTTTGAGGATTTGGGGTTTTGTGACCAGGCCAACAAAAGCTTTGTGCAGAGTTTTCCAACATCTCCATGAGGTCTCAGCCCTGCTGAGGCCACAGCTCAGTTCTGGACCCCTCACTTCAAAAAAGGAAGTGCTGGAGCTTGAGAATCCCAAATCCTAAAGATTGGAGGAGACCTTCAGGATCATCCAGTCCCACCATCAGCACCCCAAAACCATGTCCCCAAAAGCCACATCCAGACTTTTCCTGAGTATTTCCACAGCTGGTGACTCCACCACCTCTCTGTGCAACTCATTCCAAGCTTTTTTCAGTAAAAAAAAAAAATAAATTTCTAAGTTTTAAGGTGAATATTCCCCTGGAAGTTTGCCCATCCTCAAGCCATTGCTCCTAAAAAACTGGAAAACTCCAAGGAATTTCCCAGCTTTGAAGTGAGACCTTGCTTTAAAACTGGCTTTTCTCCCTGATTTCAGAGCACAAGGAGCTTCCTGCAAATCAACCCCCAGCAACTTCACCTGGAGGAATTCTGATTAAGAACAGCAAAGTTGGATCTGAATCTCTCCTCTTGGCCTGATTCCCTCCCTGACAATTCCAGGGACACACAGAGGGGCTGTGCTGTTTCCAGAGGAGTTGCATCAGGAAATTTTGGCTCCTCAATCCTGCAGTTGCTTCATCCATCCCCCCTCAACACCACAAATATTGGTGCTATTTGAACCTAATGATGGTTTTTCTTTCCAAACCCAGCCCCGTCGGAAGCTTCCTGCCCTTATTTGGGTGAGTAACAAAGGAGAAATATGATTTTTTAAAATTTTTTCCCCCCCTCCTCCTTTCCCTTTTAAGTTGTTCAACACTAATAAAGGTATTATGTGGAGTCATCTCCAAACTATATCCCATATATCATTCCCAGATAAAGATCTTTGTCTGGGACTTTGTCTGAGGAGGATAATGTTTCACTCCTGGCGCCTGGGAGTCTCCTCTTTCTAACATAACACATATTTGTTATAGTCTTACTAAACCTGGCTGCCTTCAATGCCCAAAAATCAGTTTGCACTTTGATTTTTCGAGCCAATTAACGAAGCTCGTCAGCCCATTTCTTCTTCTCTGGCTGCTGGATGCAAAGAAAATAGGGGGGGGAAAAAATCCACAGGGAATTGGTGGAAGAGGGAGGAAAAGTTTTGTGTCACACATCCCATGAGGATGGAGGTTGTGGAGCAACCCCAAAGCAATTTGGGTGCACTTTTAAAATCCCCACAGGGTCGTTTTCTCTGGTGGGAATTAGGGAATGGGAACGAGGAAATCAATCCCTGCAGGAATCGCAGATTCTCCTTCAAATGTGGCTGAATTCTGGGAATAATTGAAAACCCTGGAGCTCCAGGGTTGAGACAACACCAGAACTTTTGCCCGGTGTTTTGGATTCAAACGCTTTGGGTGTTTTCATTTTTGTATTTGGGTGTTTCCATTTCGGTTTTTAAGACCTAAACAAACCTGTGTATATCCAAAATATAAGGGATGAAAATGGAGAAGGAACCTTAAAAGCCTGACACAAGGCAGGGAATCCGAGGGGAGTCTCCCAGATTTTCCTCCTGATGCATCCCCAGCAGCACAAATTCCTGAAGCAGAAAAAAATTAAAGGAGTTAAGTGAGATCTGCTGAAAGCGCATTAAAAAAAATCATTTAAAAAATTTGTATTAAAAAATATTTAGTAAAAAGATTTTAATTTTTTTTAAGTGCAAGTAAATTGTTTAAAGCTCTTGCTCATTCACTTGTAAATTGCTTTATTTGATGAGTAGTTCCCAAAGTTAAGGGATTTAATAAACACTTAATAAAAACATCTTCACTAAAAATGAAATAAATAAAACCAAAAGAGGGTTGTTATCACCCACCAGCTTTACCCTGCAGATTTCTGCAGTTTGGCTCCAGGAAGGTGGCAGGCAGCAGATTCCAGCCCTTCCAGAGGTTTCTCCTCCTCCAGAAATCCTGGAGCTCTGGAGCCCCCTGGAAGGAGCCTCTGCAGGGCTGAGACTCGAGCAGAAGGGGTTGGAAGGAGCCAAAAATTTCAACCAGGTGATAACACCAAAAGAAAAAAAAAAAAGAAGCAGATCTGGGCAAAAACTTGAGCTCAGCTTAGTGCTGAGCCTGGCTTGGCAAATCCTGTGACACCCACATCCCTGCAGCCACTAGGGAGCTGCCTGGTTCCATGGGATTTTCCCTCTCTGGGGTTTCAGTCCCAGCCCCAAAGCCTGGAAATGCTCTGGATCGCTGGGATCCCGTGGGTTCTTTCCCTATAAACCTCTCGAGGGTCTGGATTTATCCCTCCTGATTCCCCCATCCCACCGGGTACGGGATTGGGGTGAGGAATTCCTGCCTGTTCCTCTCTCCCTGTCCCAAAAAGCAGCTGGGTGATGGAGCTGCTTCTCCAGGGAAAATTCACTCCCTTGCTCCTCCACTTGTCCCCAGATGTGTTGAATGATTTTATTTTATTTATGATCCCAAGGTAAAAAAAAAAAAAATTCTATGGAATCTGGGAATCACAGCTGGCAACTGCTCTGGGAATCTCCCATGTTATTTTATTTATTTTTGGTTTGGTTTCTGTCTCTTCCCACTTACTCTCCCTGTGGTTTTAGTGAGACAGAGAAAAAGTGATTGAATAGATTTTGAGATGTGTAAATATCAAATCAAATGAATTCTTAACTTTTTCTGGACCCTTTGCATTTTTTTCCTGTTGGAATTCCTTATCGTTGCTGTTTTCCAAAGCTATCCAATGCTTTGTGCACTTGCCACCCCAGAGCTGGAAGAAATCACTGTAGGAAACCCAGAATTTTCTTTGTGGGGGCCTGGGAGTGGGATTAGGACCAATGTGGTTCTCTGGAGAAGTGTGGGGTTCTTCCTCATAAAAACTCTGGAAAAGGGGGCGCCCATTGATCAGTGACCACGTGGATCACATGGATTTGTAACAAACATCAGGAGGGTTTGTCTCTCCTTGAAAAATTAGGGTGGGAAAAGCCCTTCAGGATCACCCAGCCCCAGCAGCACCACCCAAACCCTGTCCCCAAGGGCCACACCCAGACTCCTCTGGGACAATTCCAGCCACTCCAAACCTCCCTGGGCAGCTCATCCCAAGGCCTGACCGCTCTGCCAGGGAAATTTTCTTTCCCAGTTTCCACCCTGAGCCTCCACACTCAGTTGTGGCCATGATTTTCTGAGCCTGAGAGAGGTTTCAGCCTGGCAGGGGCTGATCTGTTCCCAAGGGAAAATCTTTTGGGAAACTTCTCTTTCAAGGAGTGTTTTTTGTAAACAGGTTTTGGCTCTCAGAACAATGTCACACACATGTTCTGAATGTGGTTTTTCTCTTGTTCCACCAGTGGCACCAGAGAGGTGCTTCCTTTGGCCAAGCACGTTACCCTGTATGGGAACACCTTACAAAAAGGGCTGCAAACCCCAAAATAAAAACTTTTCTACCTCACTGGGATCAAACCTCACTGTTGTGATTTGAATCCGCTCTGCTATTTGCTGTCCACTGACAGCACTTAATCCAACACAATCCTTGAGGTTGGATTAACGACCCAACCCAAGAAATGATGTTAATTCCAGAAGGATAAACCCTGAGAACACCCCCTGGCACCTTCCCTGGCTCTTCTCCAGGCCCTTTGGAGGAGCAGCTGGGGCACAGCCACCCACAGGCTGCTCACATCCTCGGGGGAATTCCAGTGGATTCCATGGGAATGCTGTGATTTAAGGATATTATTATTCAGCATTCCATGTGTCCAGGAGCCCTTCTGGACGTGCTGTCCTCGGTGTCACTGCTCTGAGTCACAGCTCGCCGGGGAAACAACTGGGCTTGCTTTGGGCTCTCAGCCCAGCATCCAACCTCAGCACTTCCCTTTGGTCCACCTGGCCTCAGCTTTATCCCAGATTTTCCCAGGAGCTTGTTAAAATAACGCTGAGGTTTTCTCCTTCCATGTTTGTGGAGGTGCCGGGGAGGTTTCCTGTGGGAGGAGAGAAAACAGCACGTGGGCAACCAGGGCAGTGTTTGCTCAGCCTGAATAAATTCCTTGTGCTTTCAAAACAGAGCCACAGAGAAAATGGGGACTGGGCACAAGTGTTTGGGCTGTTCTGTCCACAGTGAAGTTCACAAAGTCACGGCATGGGTTGGGTTGGAAGGGATTTTAGGGATTATCCAGTCCTCTAAGGACCCCTGCCAGTGTCCCAGGTGCTCCCAGCCCCAATGTCCAACCTGGATAAAGTCACATTTCCCACAAGAGGACTCAGCACCCTCCTGCCTGTGATTCCATGATTTATTAATATAAAAAAATCAAGGAATTCTAGTGCTGCTCTGTACTGGGGAACCATTTCTGGCCTAAGTGTGGAAGGGAAAAATAGAGAGAGCTTTGCCTTTTGTAAAAAAGATTTCCAAACATTTCTACATGTCCATGTTTATGGTTCAGTTTTGTTTAGCTGGGCAATGTCATGGAATCATGGAATGGTTTGGGATGGAAGGGACCTCAAAGATCATTTAATTCCCAGCCCAGGCATGGCAGGGACCCCTGCCAGTGTCCCAGGTGCTCCCAGCCCCAATGTCCAAGCTGGCCTTGGGCACTGCCAGGGATGCAGGGGCAGCCCCAGCTGCTCTGGCAATTCCATGGCAGCCCCTGCCCACCCTGCCAGGGAACAATTCCTGCCCAAGATCTCATTTAAGAAGAAGAAGAAGAAGAGGAAAATCGTTTGTGTGTATTTAATTCATGTCCTCATAATTTTGAGTTTCAGGGTTGTCCTAAACTGAGATTTTTTTTTAAGCATGTATTGAATTTTTCCTACCTCAAATCCTGAATAAGTGATCCCTTTTCAGTAAATTCACACAGGACAAAACTCCTTTTCCTGGACTGTGATCTCTGATTCTGAACAGTATTTTTAACTCTCTAAAATAAATCCAGTCGATCTGGCTTTGCAGCCCTGCCTCACATTTCAGAAACATTTTGCTGGCAAAGGAGTTTTTCTTCGTGGTTTTTGAATTTTCTGAGTTTTTATTTTAATTTTTTTTATAATTAATTTCTTTTTGAATACAACAGTGAACACTTGAAAGCTGGGACAAAAGCGAGGCCTTGCACCATCCTGGCTGTCACCTCTCCTTTCAGAGCTGCAGGGACACTTGAGATGAGAATTTCAAACTCCTTTGTGCTCTCACTTGTTGGCCTGAGGAGCCACCAGCTGCTGCAGTCTGCTGCCACTTCCCAGGCACCTCCTGAGGGATTCAAATGAAATTTTTCAGTCATTCAGCACCAGGGCTGTTCTCACGGCACCTGGAACCTCTGGGGAGTGAGGATGTGGCAGGGAGGAGCTGCAGGAAGGGTCCAAGAACCCCCAGGAAATTTCCCCAGAGTTGTGCCCTGGGTCAGCAAGTGCTGCTTGCAAGGATCTGTTGGTTTCTCTCTTTATTCTGGGAGATTCAGAGGCACCAGAGATGGGTTCTGTTTGCTCCCAGATTTCCTGGAAGCCTGGGAGGGTCTTGATCAGGATGGAGGAGGCAGCTGAGGGCAGGGGAAGGAGCTGGAAGTAAATGCAGACCAAGAACAGGAACCCAGCTGAGGGGCTGCCATCCAAGAAAGCTGGGAAGGGCTGGAATCACACCTGGAATGGGCTCAGGAGCCACCCCAGGGCTCAGGAGTCGTGCAAAGGCTGCAGGGAAGGCACAGGCAGGGTCCTGGCTGCATCCAGAGGTGGGTGGGAGCCACATTCCAGATGTTCCCTGGCCTCCTGGAGGCCAATGGGAGCTCCCTTGCCTGGCTGGTGCTGTCAGTGTCCCAGCTGAGGATCCCTGAGATCCAGCAGGGAGTGGAAACACTTCCATGGAACTGCCTGTGGTGGCCTGAACAGTGGATGAGTTACCAGGAGAGTGCAGTGGTTGAGAAGTGCACTTTGGAAAAGCATCATTTCTATGGATGGGAGAGGAAAAACGCTGAGATAAAACTCTACAAATCGAATGGGTGGGGAACAAGTGGGATTTGGTCTTGGAGCAGCTTGGACAGGGCTTGGAGCAAGCTGGGATAGTGGGAATTGTCCCTGCCCATGGCAGGGGGCTGGATCTGGGTGATTTTTAAGGATGTGGGTGATCTTTAAGGATCTGGGTGATCTTTAAGGATCTGGGTGATCTTTAAGGATCTGGGTGACCTTTAAGGATCTGGATGATTTTTAAGGATCTGGGTGATCTTTAAGGATCTGAGTGATCTTTAAGGATCTGGATGATTTTTAAGGATCTGGGTGATCTTTAAGGATCTGGGTGATCTTTAAGGATCTGAGTGACCTTTAAGGTGCCTTTTCAGCAAAATCACCCCAAGATTCTGTGCTTTTATGATTCAAGCAAGGCTCTGTGTGTTGGTGCTTGGGACACTGAGCCAACCCTTACAGGACACCGATGACTCCTGATATTAAAGCTGAGCTTGCTCAGAAGTTTTTCCAAGCTGGAGCCCCATGGCAAAAGCTGGGAAGCCAATTTTGGCAGTGAGGCAGCAAAAACCTTAAATACCTTCGGCTCTTTTACCACAATTAGGCCTAGAAAAACTCACTTTTCACACCCAGCAGTGGAGCTCATTATCCTATCTCCTGCAAAAACACAACGGGGGCATTGTTTGGCTCCCGACAACAAAGGGCAGTCGCTGAGCTGAGGTGTCAGGAGAGAATTTCAGTGCTGAGGTGAAGGCTTTGATGTGGCACAGAACGGTGGCTCAGACAACAAGTGTTGCGCTGCATCCACCCAGTGCAGCTGAAACTGCTTGCAAAATCGCCTTTTTAAAATGCAAATCTGCGTTGAAATTAATGAGAAGCACTCTGGCTGCAAAATCAGAATGCAAGCCCAGGTTGCAGCTTGTTTAAAAAAAAAAAAATGAGGAGGTATGGCATCCAGATCAGGGGGATTTTATTTCAAACTCGCGATTCCTGTGCCAGGCACAAATAAAACAAGAGTGAAAATAAAACACTCTCACTTTTTGCACCCCTGGGGGGGCTACAGAAAGAGCAGAGAGGCTCTGCCACCCTTTGCTCTGGTGGTTTGATGTTTTTGTGGCAGGAAAATTGAGGATTTGCTGTGCTGGGCTCTCTGCAAACCTGGCCTGACTCTTTCCCAGAAGATTTACAAATTTTTGACCATAATAAGCCAAGTGACATCTTGGCAATTTTTTTTTTCTCTCTTCTAAACTGGCTGTGGTTCAGTGGGTCCAAACCCTGCCTGGGGGGTTCCTCTTCATTATTTAAATTCAGTGGTAAAATCAGGAGCAGAATCTCGCTGGTTCTAAGCCAGCTCCACAAAAATCTGTCTGGTTTGGAGTTTTACCTCAACATCTTTTGGGCACTTTTAAAAATGCCCTCTCAGTTTCAGGAATTTTGGCTTCACAAAGCATTCAAGTTCCAAAATAAAACAATGTCTAAGGGAGTAAATAAAAGGGGCAGGCGAGGGACTGGAGAACAAATCCTGGGAGGAGCAGCTGAGCTGGGAAGGGGCTCAGGCTGCAGCAAAGGAGGCTCAGGGGCCCTTGTGGCTCTGCACAGCTCCTGGCAGGAGGGGCAGGGAAAAAAGGAGAGGAAATGGCCTCAAATGGCACCAGGGGAGGCTCAGGTTGGAGATTGGGAAAGAAAATTTCCCTGGCAGAGCGGTCAGGTCTTGGGATGAGCTGCCCAGGGAGGTTTGGAGTGGCTGGAATTGTCCCAGAGGAGTCTGGGTGTGGCCCTTGGGGACAGGGTTTGGGTGATGCTGCTGGGGCTGGGTGACCCTGAAGGGCTCTTCCCACCTTGGTGATCCTGGGATTCTGAAAAGCCTCCCCTCCTGGCTCAGGCTCATGAGTTCACCCCACTAAATCCCCTCATCCCACTCCACACCTTCCCTGGTGCTGTGTCCTGGTCCAAATCCCCTCTGGCAGCTCAGAGCTCCCTCCCAGCTCCAGGACCAACCTCTCCCCGTGCTGCAATTCCAGCTCCACAGCTCCCAGTGAACACAAAGCCCCTTGTGCTCAGTGTAAAGATCTGAAATCATAACGGGAAACTTTTCCCAGCCCTCAAAGCTCTGCCCTGAAGCTCCCAGCTGCAGAGCCCATGTGGGTTTTATTAGGGCAGGATGATATTGCAAGCTGGGAGATGAGGTTTGCCTGAGCAATGAAAGGGGGCAGTTCCCACCTGTTTAAAGTCACGGCATCTTCTTACATCTCGTCACTGCTCGTAAGGGATTTCTGGAACTCTCGTTAAAGAGATTTGGGACTCTAAAAAGGTTTTTTTAACTGAAGTGAATCAGTTTGTGAGGTTCAATAAAACATTGTTCTCTTTGTTCTACTCTTCCCAGAAATGCCAGCTTTGTGTTTTCCTTTTCTTTCAATGCATTGTTTGTTCTCCTCTACCAAGGAGAGAAGGAATGATCCCTAAAAATCCTGCAGGGGAAAAAAAAAAAGATGAGAAACACTCCTTAAATAATGCAGTCCATCAGTTTGGAATCAAAGTTACATTTTAGGGTAACATGAGATATTCAGATTCTCTTTACCCATCCTAAACCATCCATGTTTCATATCCCAAATCCCAAAAAATAAATATTTCCTCCATCACTGGTCCCCTCCCTGGGTTTCTGTGACCTGCTGCCAAAAGGTTTTTAAAAGGATGAAAGAGGCTTTGTAAGTTAAGAACTGTTAATGAGAACTGGAAATGGGAGAGAACAAAAATACATCCTCAGAGGCTTTGAAGAAAAAGTCCTCATGGTGGGAGATCCGAATTGAAACCAAAACTTCCTCGGGGGCACAGAAAGCTGGGATTGCAATGGGGGGACAGAAGAAATTTAAATTATCTCAGTATATAATGGGGGATGGATGGATGTGCTGGACAGTGCAGGTGGATGATGGATGATGGATGGATGGATGGATGGATGTATGGATGGATGGATGGATGGATGGATGGATGGATGGATGATGGATGATGGATGGATGGATGGATGGATGGATGG
>VWYI01003411.1:25087-37613 GCA_013399455.1 Anthoscopus minutus
ATGGATGGATGATGGATGGATGGATGGATGATGGATGGATGGATGGATGGATGGATGATGGATGGATGATGGATGGATGGATGAATGGATGGATGGATGGATGATGGATGAATGGATGGATGGATGGATGGATGGATGGATGGATGGATGGATGATGGATGATGGATGAGAAGCTGCTGCACATTCCCCCTCCTCCCTCACACATAATTCCATATGAAATTGGCTTTTTAAAAGGGGATGAACAGCACAGAGGCTGGAAATTTATAGATATAATTTCATCTCTTAGTGGATTTAAAATCTTAGGATCCCTTAGAAAGGATATTCATCTTCCAAAGGGGCATTTCCCTCTGTTTCACAAACAAATCCTGAAGAATATTTCTGGGCAAAGGCATTTTACACATCAATTCTACATTTCTCCTCTGTGGCCACAAATTCCAAGTAGCTGGGTGTGATTGCTCCAAGTTTTCCTGGCACTTTTTCCAGGGCAGACTTTACAAAACCTGTGCATCCAGAGGAACTCTTCCCTACCTGTTTGACGGCCTGGACGTTCCTAGCGGGACTGGAGCACGCTCTCCAAGGAGCCAGGCTGGGAGATCTGGGGCTGGAGAAGAGGAACTTGTGTGGAGATCTCAGAGCCTCTTCCAGGGTCTGACTGGGCTACAAGGAAACTGCAGAAGGAATCTTGTCTGGAACTGGAGTGATAGGATAAAGGGGAACAGCTAAAAACTCAAAGAGAGCAGGGCTGGCTGGGATCTTGGGCAGGAATTGTTCCCTGGCAGGGTGGGCAGGGGCTGCCATGGAATTGCCAGAGCAGCTGGGGCTGCCCCTGCATCCCTGGCAGTGCCCAAGGCCAGCTTGGACATTGGGACTGGGAGCACCTGGGACACTGGGAGGTGTTCTTCAAAATATCCTCACTATTTAAAAGCCGTGGATTTCTTTCCTTAGGGATGCTTCTCTCACTGGAGTTCCACACTTCCCTGCTGAAGCTGAGCAGGGAGCTGCCCTTCCCTTAATGTGAGTGGAGTTGGATAAATAAACACCAGGCAGCTCTGTGGGGAGAGCTGCAGCAAGAAATGTGGGGCAGAGGAACAGGTTGGTGCAGCTGACTGGAATTTTCCAGGGTTTCTCACTGACAGCTGGGTCAGTAATTCCAGGTGAATCCTGCTGCAGCAGTGGGATGTGTTTGTTTTCCCAGTCAGGCACTATCCCCAGGCACTCTGTTTTATCACCTGCTTCTTTATTTCTGTTCCCCACTGACCTGAGATGGGGGGAACAGAAATAAACTGCACTGACCAAGTGCAACTCTCTGATATTCATTTTATGAAGAGGATTAACAACTCTTTTCTATTAGGTTTTACATTCCCGACAGGCAGATTTATTCCAGTGAGATGATTTAACTCAGCACCATTCCTTTATCCCTTGGAAATTCAGATGGAGACTGTGAAGGCAATGCTTATTTCCCAAATGTTTTATTATTGGTTAGGAGCAACCTTAATGATACCATTGATCTTTCTGGTTTTTCACTGGGAAGGAAGAGTAGAGGAATCCTAGTGGAATTGTCTGCTCTCCTCCTGTGGTGCCCAGAGTCAGTGCCAGAGCCCAAGAATAAAATTAAGGAATCATGGAATGGTTTGGGATGGAAGGGACCTCAAAGATCATTTAATTTCCACCCCAGGCATGGCAGGGACCCCTGCCAGTGTCCCAGGTGCTCCCAGCCCCAATGTCCAAGCTGGCCTTGGGCACTGCCAGGGATGCAGGGGCAGCCCCAGCTGCTCTGGCAATTCCATGGCAGCCCCTGCCCACCCTGCCAGGAAATAATTTTTTTCTAATATCTCACTTTCCTCATGTGCTGGTGTCCATCAGGAGGGGAATTTCTGCCTCCTTCTCCTGTTTGATCCCTACTAGAGCCAGGCCAAATGTTCTTCCATGCCCATCTCCCAGTTCTCACTTTGGGAAGATTTCTCCAAATTTTTTTGTCTCTCCACGAGTGTGCTTGGATTTTGTGGCAATAAACCAGGCACTGACTCCAAAATAATGAAGAGGAAAGAAAAATGCTGCTAAGATGAGCATTCAGTGCTAAAGAATTGTATTTTAGTAAAGAGAAAAAGAAGGGAAAACAGGCTCAGAGTATTTTTCTTCCCCACCTTGCACCTGTTCCCCCCAGCCCTCCTTTGTTGGTCTCAAAAAAACCTGTTTTTCACTGGTTTAGGGTTCATTGTGTTTTTTTGTGGGCAAGTTTGTTGCATCTGAGTTTCTGAGAAAAAGGAGGGAAAACAGAAGAAAGTGAATAACTGAGAGCTGCAGCCAGGGTGGGTTTTTGTGGTGCTCAACATTTTAGAAAGTTTTAGAAAAATGTTTTAGAAAAGCTCTGGAGGGAACCTCAAGCTGAGCTTTGGGGCTTTGGGGGCTTTTTTTGTTGTTTCTTTGCTCACTGGTGGTGGAAGTGCAGCAGCAAAGCTGAGCTCTGAATCTCAGCTTTCCCTGCAGCTCCTGTCCATGGAATCTCTCCATCCCCTGCTCCCCCTCTGATCCCACACAAGCCAGGTGTCACCTCCCTGCCAGAGCGGCTATGGGACTGTTGGAATTGCATGAGGAGAAAATATGGGCAGAGAGATGAGGAAAAGCTGCCTGCAGCCCCTAAACTCCACAGGGATGCTTGGAGGAAGCCCTGGAAGTGCCCGAGGCCAGGGCTTGGAGCAACCTGGCCTAGTGGAAGGTCCCTGCCCACAGGATGAGCTTTAATGTCCATTCCAACCCAACCCAAACCATTCCACGGCTCTGTGAGGACAGGCTGGGCACGAGGGGAGCCCAGGGTTGGGCTGAGTCTGACCCATGGTCTCAGTTTGCAGTGGAATTTCTAAGAAGAGGGTGTTTTGTTTTTCCATGGATGATGAGTGTGAGCAGCAACAGCTGCTGACTGCTTGGAATGTCAGCAGGACCTTGAGAGGTTCAAGTCCACACAAGTTGGCCCTGAGAGCTTTGAGCTGTGCCTTGGAGTGTAAAAGGAGCCCTCAGTGCAGGCAGCTGATCCCTGTGCTGGTAAGGGCAGCTCAGAGGAGCTGAGGTGACTCGTGAGAGCATTTTGGAGCTTTCCTCATTCCTGGAAAAGTGATTCCTTCTCCTTCCCATGTGGCCAGGATTTTCTGAGCCTGAGAGAGGTTTCAGCCTGGCAGGGGCTGATCTGTTCCCAAGGGAAAATCTTTTGGGAAACTTCTCTTTCAAGGACCCTTTTTTGTAAACAGGTTTTGGCTCTCAGAACAATGTCACACACATGTTCTGAATGTGGTTTTCTCTTGTTCCACCAGTGGCACCAGAGAGGTGCTTCCTTTGGCCAAGCATGTTACCCTGTATGGGAACACCTTACAAAAAGGGTTGCAAACCCCAAAATAAAAACTTCTGCCTCACTGGGATCAAACCTCACTGTGGTGATGTTTGATGTTTGATCCCACTCTGCTCTTTCGTGTCCATTAGTGACATTCCCCCACCCTGGCTGGGCAGGACAGCCCCAGTTCTAAGCTGGTGTTTCCTCAGTGCCAGCCTGGGGTGAGGTGGAAGAGAGGGCTCAGGAGAAACAAGGAATGCACTGAGAGTCTGGGAATCCTGGAATGTTTGGGGCTGGAATTTCAAGACAATCCAGAGCCACCCCAGCCATGGCAGGGACACCTCCCACTGTCCCAGGCTGCTCCCAACCCCAGCGTCCAACCCGGCCTTGGGCACTTCCAGGGGAGTCCACAACCCCTCTGAACAACTTTTTCCAGCCCCTCCCCACCCTCACAATTGGGAATTCCTTCCCAATATCCCATCTAACCCTGCCCTCCTTCAGCTGGAGGCTGTTCCCCCTTATCCTGTCACTCCTGCTCTCCATCTGGGGGGGATCTGGGGACACCAGATGCCTTTTCCTGCTTCAGCCTTGCACAGCTCCCCTGCCATGACCCCAGCACCCAGTGGGGGCCACTGAGATGTTCCTGTTCCTCGTAAAAATTTGGGATCTGCTGATTCACACTGGCTGAGGAGCAAGTGCCAAATCTCTTCCTGCACCTCCCTCATTATCTGGGATTTTCCAGCTGGTGATTAGAGGTGATTCCCATTTATTAAAGAAAGGCCATGAGTAATTTTTGATCTGATGGTGGTTTTTGATCTTTTTGGTTCGTGATGTGAGGTGATAACAAATGAGAGATGAGATGAAAAAGTTCATGATCTCTGTAATCTCATTTTTTCCCAGGAATAATTAGTCAGCTTCCTTTTGGGTTTCTGTGGCTGTTTTCCATGTGCCAGGCAAGAAAGGGAAATATTTCTAGGAATAAGAATGTGTCATGATAAAATCCTCGAGCAGCAGGAAGAGATGAAGATGAATTTAACGCTTAATGGGGGAAGATGGAAAGGATGTCTCTGGGATTTTAAGGGATGGAGGCACCTGCTTGTAGAAACATCACCTTGTGGAAGGAATTGTCCTGGCTTTGATGGAGCTTTTTGTGGGAAAAGATCTCCTGGATCAAGGGACACGCCAGGATTGCAATGGTGGTTGGGCCCTGGGGCCTTTTTTCTGTTTTTCCAGTTTCCCTCCCTATTGTCCCTGCCATCCTCCAACTCTCCCTCCTGTTCCCACCCCAAAACCACTTTGTGGCCCTCCAACAAAACTTTTCTCCTAAAGCCTGAGCAGCAGAAAGGAGATTTCAGGATCAGGAGCTCTGGATTTGAATCCTGCCTGGCAATTCTGGCCCAGGGAGGTGAAGAATTTCACTCCCCACTGCCTGAGAGGTGAACAGCTGGGGTTTCTTCCTCCCTGCAAGCAGAGCAAACCTGGGAAAAAGGGCACTAACATTCCAGCAGTCATCCTTTTCATCCTTTTCCCAACTCCAGTGTTGTGCAAGGAGGATCTCCTGGAAATCCGCAGCCATTGCTCCCCACAGCCCAACCCTGCCTGAACCAAAGCCCTTTGGAGTCCTTGGGAAGTTTCTCCTTATTCCTGCAGGATCCTGCAGCCTCTCCCCACTGCTCCCACATCCCAATTAATTCCTTGGGATTGCAAGATTTCCAAAGCCACTGTTTCAACAGAACAAGGATTTTCAACACATCCTGCCCAGAGGGCTCCTGTTGCCATTCCCATGGGGAATTTTTTTCCTCACCCTGGAAGAAGCAGCAATCCATTCTCTTGGAGTTGGGAAACATCGCTGAGCCATTGCTGCAGAGCCTCAAATATTTCATTCATGTTTAATTAATTCTTCTTTTGACCAGACTCAAAGGCTGAACATCAATTGCCTGATTTGTCCCTTCTGGTTTCAGCTCCAACGAAGCAACCTGACTTCAGTTTGTGCAGTTGGAATAATTCTTGTATTTCTCTGTTTATGGGGGGGTTTTTTGGGAAATAATTGCTAATTTTTTTTCTGATTTCTGGCTGATGCATCAAGACATAAGAATTTTTCTTTTCTACATTGATGTACAGAATATTTTTAGATGCAAACCCGACGGTTTTGGGGGGATTTTTAATATAATTTAGTAGTCAACAAATATATGATTTTCCATGTCTTGAAGATAGGATTATCCCACAAGCCCACAAGGTGCATGATGAGAGGAATGATCAGACTCTTGGTCAATTAATGCCACTAAATGAACACCTCCTTTTAAACTTGTATTTATCTTCTCATAGATCTATTGATTTAAAGAAGCCCAAACTCTTCCTTCTTCATTTTTTTCCTTCCCTGATGTTCCTAAATAATCATTAAAACACATTGTGGTTTAACAGGCCTATAAATCATGCCCAGGCTTTGCTTGGGATGTGCTTCTCCCCTGGTGAGGCTTGGAAAAACCTTGGATCCACTCCAAGGTTTAATTTTCAAATACTCCCATTTGTGCCTCCCTGGGGTAGGAGATGTAATGCTCTTATCTTCTCTTTTGGGCCAAATCTCAAACCACAAAAGGCCCAGTTCAGGCTCCAGGGCCTCAGGAGGGAGTCAGGAATGGAAAAATCTTTATTTTGGCAAAGGTAAGGATTGTGGCAGGGATTGGAATTAAAATGTGGTGTTCCAAAGGAGAGGCTGGAGAGCAGTGGAGGGAAAAGGAGCCTGGGGGTCCTGGCTGGTGGCAGATTGGAGGTGAGTGAGCGTGAGGGTTTTTTTTTCCCCCACCCAGGGGCTGCTGGGGCTTTGCAGCCCCGATGGTTTGTGTGTCCCACAGACAGAGCAGAGGGGCTTTGCTTTTCTGTCTCCAGAGGTTGTTTGTGGTTTCCTATCACCAGTTTGGAGCCAGGAATGGCACAGGCTCTGAACTCTTGGAAAACACCACAGCAAAAGGCTCCAAAGGCTCAAAATGTCCCAGTTTATACAAGATGAGGTGAGCAATTACCTGATACCACGTTCCTAAAACGTCTGTTGTTATTGCTCTGCTCCCAATTCCTAATTATTGTCTGTCCATTAACACCTGCACTGAGGCCAATTCTATCCAATAATTTTGTGCTCCCAGCACTGCAGGAGATGGAGCAGGTGAAGAAGGGAAACTGAGGCAAGGCCCACAGTTCTCCATCTTGAGTCCTCACCTCCATCCCTGCTATACAAACCCCAAAATACACATTTCACACCCAGTGTCACACTACCAACCATTCTGCTTTCTAATTCACACTCTGGCTGTTTGCACTCCATCCCAAAGCCTTGGAAGCTTTCTCCATGGACAGAGGCCAAAACCAGAGTTTTCCTGGGGGTCAGAACCTCCCAGGACAGGCAGGGAAACATTCCCTGTGTCCCTGATTCCCACAAGTGAGCAGAGCCCTGGAGGCAGGAGGAACATCCCTGCCCAGGGAACAGCAGGAGCAGGAGAGAGGGGATTGTCCCACCCGGCCCCACTGCAGTGCTGGGGACAGCTTTGGGTGTCTCAAGAAACACATAAAGCTCTGCAGGAGTGTCCAAAGGAGGGACAAGAGGATGGGGAAGGGTCTGGAGGAGAAGGAGAGGGCACCTGGAATTCCAGCTGGAGCAGAGACTGAGGGCAGAGCTCGCCGGGGCCAGCTCTGATCTCTGCTGCTGGCACAGGGACAGGAATTAGGGCCAGCAGGGATTGAGGCTGGATTTGAGGGCAAGGCTCTTCCCCCAGAGGTGCTGGCACTGCCCAGGCTCCCCAGGGAATGGGCACGGCCCCGAGGCTGCCAGAGCTCCAGGAGCGTTTGGGCAGCGCTGCCAGGGGTGCCCAGGCTGGGGCTGTGGGGGCTCTGGGCAGGGCAGGGGGCACTGGGGGATCCCTGGGGGTTTATTCCCACTCAGGACATTCCATGATTTAAAGGTCTAAAAATCTGCTGTGCTCTCCTATTTTGTTTTTCTTGGCCTATGCAGATGATCTAAAACTTTTTCTCTGCTAATTTTACGGTGGGAAAGACATCTTTATTTTTGTCCTCAGAAGAGGCTGTGCTGTCTTCTCCCTCTTTCAGTCTCCTGGGCACATTCTATCTGTAAAAACAGGGGGTTTGTACCCACAGCTCCCTGAATGAAAAGTGTTCAAGTGGAAAAGCTGCTGGAGTTGTGCCTCCAAGGAGAGAATCCTTCCTGGCGGTCAGATCTCCAGGAAATTCACACTCTGACCTCCCAAGGAGAAGAATTCTCCTCCCCACCAACCCAGGACGTGCGACAGCAGCAGCAGCATCACCCAAACCACGGGGGAATCCCAAACCGGGCTGGTTTTCACCCATCCCTTCCCACTTCCAGGTCCCCAAACCTACCGTGGGGAGCAGGGAGCTTTGAGCAGTGCCAGGAGAAGGGGGAACAGCTGAAGGAGGGCAGGCTTAGCTTGGATTTTAGGAAGCACCAGGAGCCGGCTGTGATCCGGGTCGGGATGGAAATGTCAGGGAAATGTCGCAGCCGCGAGCCACCAAATGACAGAGGGGACAAACCCATCTCATCCCTGCCGGGAGCCGGGATTTACCACGCAACAGAGGAGCCGTGGCAGCTCGGAATTTT
Organism: Anthoscopus minutus; assembly: GCA_013399455.1. Taxonomy (NCBI): domain Eukaryota; kingdom Metazoa; phylum Chordata; class Aves; order Passeriformes; family Paridae; genus Anthoscopus; species Anthoscopus minutus. The sequence goes on from VWYI01003411.1 coordinate 33,028, forward strand.
ATTCACAAGGCCGAACAATCCCACCCTGGCAGCTGAGCAGCCTCCGGGGATCAATTATTGCGCCTTGCGCCGGCCGCGCCGCCGCTCCCGCGGGAGATGCTCCGAGCCGGAGCCAGCCCCATCCTGCAGCCACGAGCTGCTCCTCATGTCAAAACTGCCGCTAATGACACAATTAACTGCCTGGGGACTGCCGAGGAGCTCTTAATTAGGTAAACACGGCTCGGTGAGGAAGCAGAGGCCGGTTCGGGGCGTCCCGGTTGGTGTCAGGCTGCGGGGAGGCGCCCGCGGGGGAGGGATGCGCTTGGAGGGGTAATTGAGGTGGGAAAACGGGAGCTCAGCCGGGAATTCCCTTTCAGGCAGCGTTGAAAAAGAAGCTCGGCAGAGATCCGCAGAAGTGGTTCAAACATTTCAGTGCGTGCACAGAGATCGCGGCTCGGGAATTGCCGCGATTCCGATTTTAAGCTGGGAAGACCTCAGGGAGAATCTGAGATCCCCAAGGTGGGGAAATACAAAAACATCTTTAATTCTTCACGTGGTTACGGGACTAAGTGGCACTCGAGGACCAAACGGAGGGTTCAGAAGCTCAGCCAGCTGCAGATTTAAGGATGCTTCACCCCAGGGTCTGGAAAAACCAAGAGCACCGTGGCCCCTGATTTCTTTCACCCCTGCAGTGTGGTATTGCTTAGTCCCGGGTGTTGAAAGAAACCCTGCAGAGTTTTAGCTCGTACTGACTGGCTGGAAGTTAAATTCAGACTTTAAAAGGGGAGTTGAGGTCCAGGGAAGTTGGGATTTGGGCCTCCAATTCCGTCTCTGGGATGGAATTTGGGATGCTGCCTCTGTCTAGGGGGTTTTGGGGGGCTCTGTTGCCACAGTTCTCAGTGGGGAGCAGACTGATGTGAAAGGTGAATTAATACCCACAGAGAACTCAGTGGTGGCTGGAAGAAACCTTAAAGATCATTTATTCCATTCCCACCCCAGGCATGGCAGGGACCCCTGCCAGTGTCCCAAGTGCTCCCAGCCCCAATGTCCAAGCTGGCCTTGGGCACTGCCAGGGATCCAGGGGCAGCCCCAACTGCTCTGGGAAACCCCAGAGAAAAATTCCTTCCTAATATCAAGTCTAAACCTTCCCTCTTTCAGTTTAAAGCCATTATTCCTTGTCCTGTCACCCCAAGCCCTCGTAAAACGTCTCCAGCTTTCCTGTGGGCTCCTTTCAGGTGCTCCAAGGTCTCCCCAGAGCCTTCTCTTCTCCAGGCTGTTTTCCCAGCAGAGCTGCTCCCTCTCTCTGATCATCTCCATGGCCCTCTGGAATTACTCCAGCACCTCCAGGTCCATCCTGCAGTCCCCAGAGCCAGAGGCAGCTCTGCAGATGAACAGCAGAGTAGAGGAGGGGAATCACCTCCCTCGGGGTAGCCCAGGATTGGGTTTGGCTTTTTAGGACTGGGTCATGTCCAGAAAACAGGATCAGGGTCCTGCAAACAGGATTTCCATGATGGAATTAAAAATAAAAAAAAATCCAGCAATTTTTTACCGTGGCAAGTTTTATTTTCCTCAAGCACCTAAGAGAAAATTCAGCAAATTATCCAATACAACAAAATAATGGGCATGAAACAGCTCTGAAACCTCAGCTGGGGCCCCCAGCAGGTACAGATGGAGTTTTTCAGCACACACTGGAGATGTCTCAGTCAGACCCTGGAGTACTTTGTAATTTGCCCAAAATTTGTGCTTTTTGGGGCGAGAGAAGCAGCAGAGACCCCGATGAGCTCGCTGTCCATGCGCAGTTTTATCTGGGAGCGGAGCCCCAGAGGCATTTGGAAGGCTGGATTAGGGCAGCAGGGTGTGTTGGCACTGCCCTGTATCTTACAGCAGCCAGAAATTCATAGGAAGTTCTCCAAATGCTGCTGAGGTTATTTCTGGCATTATCTGCATGGATGGGAACTTCCTTCCCAGCCCTGGCAGTTGGGGAGTGCTCTGGTGGATATGGAGATGAGGAAGTTCCCCTCCCCATTCACACATTTATTTTTTTGTTTTTTACCAATTAATCCCCTTTTAGCAGTGGAAGAGATCAATGATTTCCAAGCTGAGACCACTTTTTACCCTGTTAATTCCAGCTGTCTAATGGAGGACTGGAAATCATTTGTATTTTTCGATTTTGATGAACTCTTCACGGCAGGAGGTGGAAAAACAGCTCAGCCACGGTGCTGGAACACCTCAGGTTCCTTGGGCCACTCTTTCCTTTGGGGAAAAACTCATGCAAAGCATCATCTTTGGTGTCTGAGGCAGATATTTCACCCTCAATTCACTGGTGAAGAAAAACCTTCCCTTTGGTGTCTTTATTATCCTGAATTCAGGCACTGACACCGCCCAAACCAGCCAGACCCAGCATTTATTCTTGGGATTCACCTTGTGAACGCACAAAAAGGCATTTTTATGTTGGATTTATTGTTTAAGGCTTTGATTTGCTTGCTCTCCCCTTGCCTCATCCCTCTCATTTCCACCTGCAGAACTCACCTGTGTTTGTTTCTGCTGTTCCTTCCAGCTGCACTGGATGCAAATTCCCATTTTCTGGTGCATCCTGGCCAACTTTTAATAACCTTTAAAAACCCTCTTAACTCTGCCATTTAATCCCAGTGTGTTGTTGCAATTTTTTGTCCATTTCTTCTGTTCCAGTTGAGCCCCTCACCTTCTGTAGCTCATCTTCTGGGTTGTGCAGGGCTGCTCTCATTCCTCCTGCTGCCTCTAAGGAATTGAATTTCCCCTTTTTATTTTTTTTTTGCACATTTTTCTCAACCACTTCCTACATTTTTAGGAATCCCCCTGTCTGGGTTCAGTGTCACCACAGAGCTCAGGATGTGACTCTTAGAAATGAATGATGTTGGAATCCCTGTTGGCTTTTGTGCTGTTTGATTCCCTACTCCCCACCACTCCTGAGGGAAAACAGCCCCGATTTTCCACACCTGCTTAATTCAATCGGGCAGGAAACGATTTGAGTCTCAGATGGTGACACAAGAAAACAAAACAGAATCATCACGGTGGGAAAAGCCCTTCAGGATCACCCAGCCCCAGCAGCATCACCCAAACCCTGTCCCCAAGGGCCACACCCAGACTCCTCTGGGACAATTCCAGCCACTCCAAACCTCCCTGGGAAGCTCATCCCAAGGCCTGACCGCTCTTCCTGCTGGAAAAAATCCTGGTGATTCCAAGCCTGAATGAACAAAACCCTTCAGGGAGCGACTTGTGCTGGTCCAAGGTCGGTGGCCACCTGAGGAAGGACCAAAAAGTCCCTTTGTGTGGGAATTCCAAGCACAGAAAGCTCCCAAAGTCTTGTGTATGGAGGCTCAAACAGAGACATGAGCACAGGGATCCACCTGGAGCATTGGAAAAGACTTCCAGATCTAAAACCAAGAATGTGAGTTTGGAGTTTAGACAGAAAGGTATTAAGTTAGGTTGTGAGAAGTTTTAAGGCTTGGAAGTTAAAATACAGAATTATAAAAGTAATAAGAAGTTTAGTGTATGACAAGCCAGGTTTATGTGTCATTACAGGACTGGTTAATGTCTGCACTGCAGCAGAGATGCATAAAACAGAATAATCAACTAAAACAAAGTAATCAGCTAAAACAAAATAATCAGCTATTGGTGTGAAAGTAGAAACATTCTTTTGTGGCAGTAGTTTATTGGTTAATTAACCCTTAAAAACCCTTGTGACCCGTGCTCTTGGGACCACTGACCATGAACAACTGGTGAGTGAGGGGAAGATGCTCTCACTCCTTCATGAGACTGTACAAAAAAAGAATAAATCATGTTTTAAAGTGTCTTTAAGTGGTCCTGTCTCTCAAAATCCCGATAGCTTTGGTCCTCACAGCTCTTCTGGGGGAATTTTTTCTCTGCTTTTCAGCCTGTGCTTGGTGCTTTGGCTTCCAGGAGCTCACCCAGAGCAGCTGGGGCTGCCCCTGGATCCCTGGCAGTGCCCAAGGCCAGCTTGGACATTGGGGCTGGGAGCACCTGGGACACTGGCAGGGGTCCTGGAATGGGATAATTTCAGATCCCTTCCAAACCATTCTGTGAATCCATGAATTTCTGAGTGTTTCACTGGTAATTTCTTCCCATCCATGGCTACATTTGGGCTCAAAGAGCTCGAGCCATGAGGGTTTCTCTCCTCTTTTTGGAAGACCAGGTTACTTTATTTTAATTTTTTTTTGTCCTTTGCGTGCCCCAAACCTCTCGGCTGCGCTCTGGCACTGAAGGCCAAACCACAACAATGTTTATTTTTAGGCCCATGGCTTGTGTCACCAATTTAGAGAAGATGTGGTTACAGCTAAACCGTCACCCACTTCTCCTGCCTGCAGTTTGTGCTTCATGGCTGTAGAAATTGCAGAACAACGGAATTTTTGTGTTCCAGGCCCGCAGGTTATTGATAATTCCAGAGGAACTCAACTCAGCTTCAGCATTTCGGTTGTCAGATGCTTCCCTCTCCATTTATAAACTGAATATAAGAAGATTTTTCATTTGAAATATAAATGTAATATAATGTAATGTAATATAATAAATGTAATATAATATAATAAATATAATAACAAAACATAACATAA
>VWYI01003415.1:0-35100 GCA_013399455.1 Anthoscopus minutus
CATTAACTTGTACTTCCTAATAATCATCCCCTCACAAACATGGACATAGATTGCTGAGATTTAACTCAAACATATGAAAGTTGCTTACTAGTTACAAATCTTAATGATTAATGCAGGCAAATTCTTAAAATAAACTAATAAATTTTTATAATTTACAACTCCCAAATGCCACAGTTTATTTATGGGATGCTTTCAGTCTACTTACTGAAATTAATGTATTATCACAGCATTAAATTCCACAATCCCTTCCTCTTCCCTGAAAATTCTCATTATCTTCACAGGCTGTGTATGCTGTTAGCATGCACACAAGAGTTACAAACATAGTCATAATCAGTCATGGTACATAGTCAGCAGAGGCTGACAAACATTCCAGAAGGCATTTCTCCAGAGATGCCTTGGTGAGTTTCTTAATCTGTCTCTACAGTCTAGAGAGGAAGCCTAGACAATGAACTTGTGTAAAATTTGAGCATATAATTTTAGGCAATGTGAATTAAATAACTTAGACAACACAATCTCTCTTTTGTGAAAATTAGTCACTGATGTGCAGTCATGAAACAGTGGAATCTGGTATTAATAATACTTTAATATTTCATAATTTCATAATTTCATAATTTTGCTTTATGCATTCAAACATTGCAACAGAAAATTTGAGATATATACAGTGCTTCAGACAAATCTGGAGCCCCTGGCAAGTTCCACAAAAAGCAGGCATCAATTTGTTTCTATAGAATAGAGACATGTCTCAGGTATCACAAATCTAGATCAATTTTAGATCAGTAATAGCATGTTTTTATAGCAATTGATATTATTCCTGTGCTATTTTGGCAACTATATATATTCTTGATTATTTCAAGAAGTTACAGTTCTGCAGAGACCTGATGGTAGCTAAAAGGCTTGCTCTTTAGTACTTGAAGTCTATATCTAATTAAATGACTGATGCATTACACAAAGAAATGATAATCCTGGCAACACATTCTGTAATAAAATGATGCACATAAACTGATATATAGATACTTTTCTCTTATAAAATGGCATGTAGCAATACCTGTAAATTATATAAAGAACTAATTACTGCTAGTGAATAAAATATTTTATTCCGTAAGGCTCAAGTTTATAAAGTTCACATATTTCAAGTATCTCATGTAGTGAGCTGCCATTTTGTCTTGATTATTTCAAATACACTTACTTCTGCTTACTGGCCATACTTCGGCTGCTTTGTCTTTGGTTTGCCATTTGGAAATCCATGAATATTCCACAAAAAGAGCTTCTGACAGAAGAATCTTGCCTTTCTGGGATATTGTAAAACGCAGTGTTACAGTCCACACTTAAAAGTGCACGAAAACGTTAAGTCTAAAAAGCAGCAGATTTGTTACAACACAGCTACTAAAAGTTCTTGGTGCACATGCTACACAAAGTGCTCTATCACCATTTTCAGTGCAATGAGTTTAACATCAATAAAGGGCCAGCATATGGCCCTTACAATGTTTCTTTATCAACTAATTTAATATTGCTGACCATTGTCATTTTGACTTTAGAAGAGTGATGCAGAAAGTGTCTCTTTCTCTTGTCATCAGCAGGTGCCTTGTTCCTCTGTGTACAGTAAAACACTCTGTGATCAACTATAAGTACTGCATTAAAGTCACACAGACTGCACCAGGTGCACAATACACCTCTGAGTAAGAACTCAGGTAGAGGAGAACCTCATCAACACAGGCTTAACCATTGTCCTTAGATGAATAAGGAAAACATTGAAAACTGTTCCTTGAAAAGCCACAGTTAAAAAACCAACTACAACAACTGATGTCATGTCTCTTACTCCCTTTCCTGGCTAGGTTGTATCTAACAGACCTTAAGATCCAACTTCCAGTCAGAACTAATCGTGCTTCACTTCCTCAAAGGCTGACTGCCTTTTTAGGCAATACTAGTAAAATGCTGTTAAACCTATAAAAATAATTGCCAGACTGATCAACCACCATTTTAAACAAACGAGAGCAAAAGTTCATTAAAAAAAAATGTGTTCTGTAATTAAGAATGAACCACCAAGTGCTACAATTATGGCATTTAAAAACCATTATCAACTCTCTATTAGAAAAATAATTACATAAATCTTCTTCAAGAAGAAATTCACATTACAGTATGCTGGTTCTGCCTGCAATTACCATTAACTTAAAATCTATTGACAGAATCAGACACTCTTCTAGGCTGGGAAAGACCTTTAAGAGATACTGCAAAGACTTAGAGAAACTCAATCCTATTCTTCCAGAACTGTACTAACTCTGAACTAAAAAGCTAAAAAGCTACTGACTATTCTTTTGTACAATGATTCTATGTGGCTGTTCACTTCAATGCAGAGTGCAAAGGAGAACCACAAATGTACTTAAATAAGCAGCTCTGGCACTGACAGATTTCAGATAAACTGAATGCCAGACATTTCAGAAAGAGCTTCCATTTAGAAGTGATAAAATGCTATATATTTGAGCAGTATTGATATTTTTCTTGCCTTCCACCCAAAACAGTTGCTTCAACTTTGCTTAAAAGAAAAAGGTGAATTTAATGCCAGCGGAAGCCCCAGACTGTTCCAGCACTCCTCAAGGTTTCAAAATCCAGACTCTCATATGCTCCTCTTACCCAAAATAAAACATATTAAATGTCACTCTGTAGTTTTTATATTTCACAATTTAAATGATTAGTAATGCCTATGAATCATTTAGCAATGTGGACGTTATAGTGCTTACCACAAATCTACATGATTCATCCAGAGGACCAGATTTTAGTCTTTAGGCAGACTTTTAGAAAAAGTGGCCAGCTGACTTGTAAGTTGTATGTGTTACTCATACATTTAATAAAAAAAAGATGGTATCTAGTCACGTACCCATGACTGGTTCCTTTTTTCCATTTTCCAGTTTCTTTGGCAACTGAGTAAAAATTCTATCATTTTCAGCAGTAATTGCTCTTTGAATTTCTTCAATTTCTGATGATCTGGAAAATGGAACCTCTTTTAGGTTTTCTTCTGCATCTTCTACTTCACCATTTTTGTCTTCATCATCTTCAAAATCATCTTCATAATCCTTTGAAAGTAACAGAACTCTCCATACTTAGTAAATACAGACTACAGATGTATTTTTCAAGATTTCACAGAAATTATAAAATGGTGTTAAAATAAAAACCTCATACAGATGGTTATAAATCCTCTGAGGCATTCTAAAATAACCAATGGAAAGAAAATGGCATCTCTTGATTGTGCAATAATTTTAATCAAAAGAAGATAATCTCAGTGTTGTTCTACAGTGTGCAAAATAGACTTTTTATTTAATATCCTAAAGTAGATACTATATGTTTAGGTGAATTATGTGTTCTTTAAAGAAATAAAATAACAATATTCAGTGGCATAAATGCTTCAGTAATGTATGAAGTTGTTTATTTGATAGTTTTAATTCAAGCTGTCCTTTAATGGCAGGCTCACATTTACTAAACTGCCACACTCCCTGTCTGTGCCTAAGGGCCATCCTTTAATAAATTCCCTCAACTAAGACAACCCATGTCATGCTAAAATAACCACCTAACACATATGATATGAACAAGTCTTAAATGTGCTTATTTCTCTTCACTGAATGGTAAAGGGCTACTGCAGTGACCAGCTCAACAGCAGAAATCATCACTCCTGACACGAGTGGAGATGAATTCTACCCTCACTGAACAAAGACGAGTCTAGTTCAGCTCACAATGAAAGAACATCCCACACCCTCTTGTATCTTAATAAATTTAAAGTAGACAAAAGAAAATTCTCCTAAAAATAGGAAATTCAATTAAACAAATAAGTGAAGTGAATGCTGTGTGTCAACACCCTTTTCCTATGACATTTTTTCAGTGATAAATGAACAGGCTTTTAAAATTTTTTTTACCTAAAATTATTAGCTCTGATTATTTAAAAAATTCAGCATTTCTCACAGAAAGCAATTTAAATAATTGAAATGCAGAAAGGCAGAGAAAACATTTTGTGAACACTTCAACTAAAAAAACAAACTTAGTTCCCGACCTCTGATGAAAGCTAATTAAATATATAGCAGAGAGTGTCTATGTAACATCTGAATTACTAACTCTCCATTATTAGCCAAATTAAGGTCACTGCCACCAAAAAAGTAACTAAAAACCATGTAACAAGCTATTGTATCTGTGAACAAAGTTATTCTCTATTTTGATACTTAAGAATTACTTCAGACAGACAACTGTATACTTTTACTTACTTCAAAGTCATTTTCATAATTTGGTGAAAAATCCTCAGGACCTGTGTCTGGATTAGAGATATGTGTATCTTTCATTTCCTAAATGAGAAAAATAAATGAAACTGTTAAATAATCTTACCAAAACATCTCTTATCTGCCAAATCTTAGCATATAATAGATTAATAGTCTCTGTTCTCAGATATTTCTACATTTTCAAGCAAACATATAGCATGTAATCTATACAGATAAATAAGATTATATATCAAGTGATAATTACTGAATTAAACTAATAGTGCAGGAAGAAAAACAGAACTCGACTTTATCTTGGGAAGACCAACTGTTTTTCTACCAGTATTTTTATTGGAAAAGGCATAAAAACTACTGTGTTGTCTACAATTTCATTGATGGTGCTAACAACAAAATAAGATTGTCCTTACCCTTTTGAAGACTAGAAAAAATTATCCCTACACTTAAGTTATACTGGGGAACTCAATCTTTTATTAAAATAGTGCAAATAGTGAAACCAGGAAAGCCGAGACATGGATATACCAGGAGAAAAAGATAATTTTAATATGTAAAAAATTTTGCTAACATTGAATGCTCTATTTATATGAAGTAAGATTTATGGTACCCCTGCAACAACTTCAAATATATGTCCTTTTTCTAAATTGTTACTTGACTAAAGTAATGTCATTTATTTATGGCAACTTTCCTCCTTTCAACATTTGCAGTGTTCTATTAACAGACTGGATTTTCCAGTATCATATCATCATATCATACCATATCATATCTTATCCTTATTCTGTATATAAAATATATACTTAGGTTGTGAGAAATTTCTCTGATTTGTTCTGCCTGCAAAGTTGCAGGTAGTCAGCAGCAACTAATTCATATAGCTTAATTCATATAATTAAAGAAAAAAAGTCCTTATTCCATTTAGTTAGACAGCTTTAGTAACACACTCAACAAAGGGGAATCTTTATTAGCTATTAGGCTACTTTGTAGTTTTTATTACCTATGATCATCTCAGAAAATGCCCTCAGAGCTGTCAGCTTTATTAATAACACAGATGAGTCTGGTACACATATGGGTTCTACACTTTAAAAACCTCCACCTGTCAGTAGTTGTCTGGGTTCCTGCTTTAAAGAATTTATAGAAAAAGTCTATACACTGCCAATACAGAGCAGTATTAGGAAGTCATGCTGGAATATCTGGAAGGCTGTGGCATCTGGAGCAACAAATACAAAAAAAAAATCAACAGCACAAAATGCAAATCCCTGGAATTTAAGTCTCCCTGTTGAGTCAAGTAGGAATTAAGTAGGAATTTCACCCTCCTGGGCTGCCTCCTATTGCCAATGAAGACAGAGAAGAGAATGGAAAAGGAGACCAAACATAAGAGGACTGAAGTGCCCATTTCTCTCCACAAACTAGAAATGAAATTTAGGTTCTTACCACAGAAATGCACATGTTAAGATGAGCTGAATCAATCAGTTGAAAATATCGCAAAACTTTAATTTAAATTTTTTTGGTAGAGTTAGGTTGTACCTGCACAGATTGTTCCAAATAAACCCAAGTCTATACAGCTTCAGACTTGCTGAAAATTTGATTCCATCTGTACCTCTCTGTTTAAAAATATTAAAATAAATCATTTCAAAATATAAAAATAATTTCCTCTTCCTTAGTTTTACCTCTTGTCCTGTGCCCATGTCCTCTTTTTTCATGAGTTTTCCCTTATCTTTTACAGTCCTATACAAAAAGAGAACAATGATTTTATTGGTTAACTCGAAAGACAGCAGTTCTGTTTCAGTTTTGTTTTCTGGGGAATTTGTTTGTTTTAGTTAAAAAAAAGGCTTTTTTCCTGAAAAGGAAAAACAGTTGGAAACTTCCAATTAACTGAAATATTTTTACATGCAATTATTTTTATAGACCTCTATGATACAAAAGGATAATGAAACNATTAACTGAAATATTTTTACATGCAATTATTTTTATAGAACTCTATGATACAAAAGGATAATGAAACAACAAAGTGATTAACCAGCAAAGAATTCAGAAACTTTGTCCAAATTTAACACCTATAATTGCATCACAAGGCAAGAAAAAGTAGTGAGGAAAAAAAATTATAACCCCACACATTTATAACTTGTATTAATATCTGCAGCAAACTAGAGATCAAGATCAGTTTGGTACAATATGCTCAAAAGCTATAAATCAAACACTGATTTCAAACCTTTTTGTTCATTGTTTTTTCATTTGGTTTTCATCAAACACTGATTTCAAACTTGTTTTCATGAGGAATATAAAATCGGGGTCAGAGAGCAGCAGCAAATCGACAATAAGCTTTGCTCCTCAATAATCTATTTAATTATTTAAGAAGTAGAGTAGATACAAAGTATTTGACTTCAAGAGGAGAATATTTTTACTTCTTGTGTGAGCATTTGTATATATTGCTGTTGGGATTGACAAACACAGGAAAAGGCAACAATAAATACTAAAATTTGGCTGGATCCTGTCACAACAAATTGAAGTGATTCAGCATTAACAGTGCTTGAAGATGAACCAGGCTTTCATGGCATCTCACTAAACCAAATTGTCTTCCCTGCCATTCAGGAATGGCTAAACTCTTCTTTCCCAGCTATGCACAAACAGTGACTCAGCCACAACCCCTGCAGCAACAGCTTCAAAACACTGCCTGAATATCCAGCACTGCTGACACATCCCAACATGTGTATTCTGAAATATTTCAACAGGAACACACTTCCACAAATCCACCTCAGCCTAAGTGGTCTGTCCCATGCTTAACATTAGTAACACTGGTAAGTGACTTTGCTGCCGGTGTCCCCAGAAGCAAACAACCCAGACTTGTATTGAGCCAGGAAGCTAAACTAGGGTTTAAGAGTGAGAATTGCAGCCAGTGATGTACCCAGAGAATTAGACTTCAGAAAGTTGTGCAAGAATTTCACAAGGCTCAAGAATTACAGAATTCAAAGTACTAGAATATACAGGAAACTTCTCTAAGATTTATATTTTCTAGTAGTAAAACTTAGAAATACAATCCCAAAATTTAACTGATCTTACTGAGGCTATCTGGAACTTTTCCTTTCAAATTCAACTGCAAACTTGCTATATATATAAATATAATGTTTTAGATACCATCTAGGATAGGAATTGACTCAAATTGATACTCAAATTAAACTAAACAACATAATGGAGTCCTATGTAGTTCAGCATGGACCTTACATGTGTCCACATAACTACACAGTGAATTTCCAGGTGGTAAAATACAGCATTTCTGTCTCTGAAACAAAATGCCCAGATTAACATATATATAGCATACAAGGACTGAAAAATATCTCCTGCTGCCCTCCTGAAGCAAAATAATTAAAGGAATACAAATACACACATTTTTATCTGAATCATCTTAGAGGCAACACACAGGTTGTTTTCTAATTGCTGTACTATTGAGCCTATGAAAAAAAAAATATATTATCCCCAGATATGTGAGATTAAGAATTTATGTTTATTGGTTTGGTGGTGACTGAATCTTAGCAGACACCATCTAGTATATAATTATTTTAAATCTCTGAATTTACCTTACAAGCTGATGGCTCATTTCTTCTTGAATCTTCTTTTTGTATTCACTGCTCTGTGAAAGAAGGCACAATATTAATGAGTCAGTAATGCTGGGAAGGAATATGCATATGAACCTGTATTAGTTGTATTCCCATCAAACAGTAAAAAAGGTTGCTAATGAATTGTTTCAGTTACAGACTGATTTATTTCAGTCATTGCTTGTAAGATTCTCTGAAAAGCTGACAGGGGCTGTGGGCTGACCTTGGAAGGCTGTGCCCAGACTGTCCCAAAGCATGAGATTTTAATAGCATGTGCTACAATCCACACACACTGGATGCAGGAACAGAGAACAGTCTCAGGCACTTTTAATCCCCCATAGAGGGGACTTGAATCTTAAATTCTGTAGTATGAAGGTTTGCTTAAGTTTGGAAATTTATTCAATATGTTTAAGATAAAGTTCTTTGTCTCTATCCAGAAACAGAAAAGAAAATATAACTCTGGGACAGAAGCATCAGTGCATTCTCTAACAGCTATCAGTAAATTTTCAAAGAAGTCAAACATTGAGCGAGCCCCTGATAGACTTTAGTTGTCTGTTGCAGTCAGCCAGTTACAGGAGCCAGTTGCAGTCAGCCAGTTACTCATGGAGGACCCCTACACTGAAAATTACTCATATTGTCACTAGGAAATGTATTTCTCAACTTTTATCTCAGAAGCTTGTATATCTTCACTCTTCAGGCAGCAGAAGAAACTACCCTAGACATTCTCAACTGTTGTATGTCTCATAGAATTTACTTAGGAGTTACAAATTACAAGAGATTCCTTCTCTCATTTTTGTTGAATATACACTTAGAAAAATCTGTAAAAAATGACAAATTATTGATCAAGTCTCTAGGATATAACATCATGCTCCATATTAGAAACATAAAAGATATTCTATGGCTTTAGAAGTAGAGGCAAACCCGAAAAATATAAAGGGTCCATATTCACATGCCTACTTATGAGTTGGATAGCTGTGCCCCCTTTATGGCCAACATAAAAGTAGCTTCTATTAAAATCACACTTTTTGTTATAAAGGCAGCCAACAAACTTTCATGGATCTCAAGCCTTATGACATCTCCAAAGTGTTTGCAAAAATTTCAAAAGTCACAGCAAAAAAGAATTTTATGAATAAAAGATGTTTCTAACACATAGGCAATTTTTTTGTTGTTTAAATTTTATGGAAGGAATCAATTCTGAATTAGTATACTTAAATGCAGATGTAGTGTTTTCATCTACTGCCTTAGCCTCAAATTTCAGAAAATGTTGACTTAAAATCCTAGCATTTTTATCATTCCCCTCCTGACAACATACCAATAATTACAGTAAGTGATAAGGTAATGTTTTAATAAAACTTACCCTTCGATCATATTTCTTTCTTTCTTTTTCTCTACTTTTTACTCTCTCATTAGGTTCTGCTGCTGGCCCTTCTCCATCTCCATGTGAAGATTTTTCTTTAGATCTCTTTGATTTATGTTTTTCTTCCTCTTCCTTTCCATAATGTTTATGACTTCTCTCTTTAGAAAGTCTCTCTTTTTCTGTCCCAACAGAACGTTCTTTTTTTTCTCTGTGTTTTCTTTCTCTCTCTTTATCCAACTCTTGATGTTTCTCTAACTTATGCACAAATTCACCCTCTTCAACATTGTAGGCTAAAACTTTCTCAATTTTCTTTCTTAAATCATTATCCTGCAAAAGGGAAAATAATATTAAACAATTAAAAAGTTCTCCAAGGCTGTTCCATCTTCACAAATCTATCCATATTTGACCATTAAAATGATTGAATTGGAAGTACTTAATCTTTCTGTCACATGGATCTTTCAGCATTTTTTTTTATTTCCCATGATAACAAGTTTCACATTATGACTGCACTTGAGATTCTGGTGTTTCTTCTAGGACACTACATACTTTGCTACAGAAAATTCTTTCAATTATATGTTCTTCACACAAAAAATTAATTCTTGTCTACTAGATGGTCTAAAGTAGGAAGTACACTCATCAATTACCCTTGTAATAAAGGCATAAATAGCAGACAGAAACTTTTGATGTAGCTGTAAAAAAATGAAGCACTATTTGCTATGAAAATTTTATTTCATGTTTGCTTAAAAAAAAAGAACAAAACGTGTCCTTAAAATCAGGTAGCAGAGATATATTTTGTTTATGTTTTGTACACTTGTCATCACCTTACTATCTATGCATCTCTTGGATTTCTTGGGAATTACAGTCTGGTCCAGTTTCTTCATTATTCTACAATTCTATCTTATTCTGTTATGGAAGCACTTCGCTAACTTCCTTTACCTTGTGTGATTTATGCCTTCTTTCTTGCTCTTCAGTTCTTGCTTTCTCCTCCTCTAGAACACAGATGTATAAATTAGGGAACAGATTTTATAATATTCAAACTCTGTACATAATTGACTCTAGCATGTAGAAAATAGTACTTTAGCAATGTGTTTTCTTTAATGTAAGAGCTTTCTAAAAAGGAATTCTGTTGAAATTCTCTCTGCAAAGCTGGTTTCTCCTCTCCTAATAAATCCCTCCAGTCTTCTGTAATGGTAGAGTAATGACACATGCTACTGATTTCAGCAATCACCCTGCCAGTGAATGGATCACTCAGTAGAGAGAGTCTAGGCACTGACCAACAAAATCAGTGGCATCCACCCTCTCTTCAGAGGAAGGGACAAGCATCAATTCTTTTAAAATCATCAAAATAAAACTAGGTTAACAAAACATTCCATAAAATACACATGCCAGTAGGTACTCACACCTGCCTGATGTATTCTCTCTGCACAGATGGGGCATGGTTTCAGAGTATTCCTATGTAAATATAAAGTATTTCCAAGTACAACAGCAACCCAAAGTTACTTACCCAAACGATGCCTGATTTCTCTTCTTCTGTGATGATCTGTATCTCCTCCTTCCCATGATTTCAGATAATTTTGTGGATCTGTTTGCTTTATCTCATATGTCTTGTGCTTTTTGTCTCGTTCTCTATCAGTTTCCCTGTCTTTATGTTTTAGCACACTGTGTCTCTCCTCCAAAAATGACTCTTGAACCTTAACTTTGTGTCTCTCTCGGTCTTCTCTCTGGTGTTCTTTTTCCCTTTCTCTCTCTCTGCCTTTAACCCTGTCCCTTTCACTGGATCTAAACCTTTCTCTCTCTCTTGTTCTTTCCTTGCTCTTCGCTCTGTCTCTGTGTTCACATCTGTTAGGGTCTACATCACGAACAGTCCTCTCTCTCCACAGTTTCTTTTCTCTGTGTTTTTGCTCTTCATTTTGACTATCTGGTAGTGATGCCTGAAATAAAATAAAATATCTATCATTATAATTCAGCACTCTATTTTGGTAAGAGTATATTCATGTGAAAAAAAATTTGCTGTGGAAAACAGCTTTCAAAAAATACAACACAAACCTAATATAAATATAAATGATGTAAGTGACTGCAGCCTGAAAGCCTATTTGAACAGGGGATAATGTAATTTACCAGTTTAAAAACAAGATAAACACAATAGATGATGATAATAAATACAACAGATAATATACATCTTAGGAAAGTGAGTAATATATATAAAGCAGAGCTGTCACGTGGGTTTGGGTGATCAGCAAATCATACCCCATTGATTGCTGTGTGATTACTGTAATAATGCATTATTTCCATTTACCTCATTTAGAAATTTGTGGGGTAATCTTATATGACTCATGTAGCTAGAAAGAGCCAAGTGGGGCCAGCCTCTGGGTAACCTTGGACTGGAGAGATTCCTGAACAGTCAGTTGTGACAAGGAACTCAGCAGCTACACATTAAAGCCTTGTATCATTTATATTCAGTGATGCAGATTTAAAGTGTCTGGTGCACCAGGAAGAAATAAAAAGCTACTGCAGATCATCTCCACAAGGCAGAGTGGCTTGTAGAAAAAAGAGTCAACTCTATGTTTAGACCACCAATAAAGTCTAGTGCTGTAAGGCAGCTTAACATCAAAACTAACAGAAATAAATCCACCTTTAGATGTTTCCTAAGTTCTTCTGCTTTCCAAGTATCTTCTTTGGTTCTTTTCTAGAAGAGAAAATGTACAAAAGATTGAGTAACCAATTTGCATAGAGAAGTAAATCATTTAACAATTAATCATATTTCTAAGGAAAGGATCAAGTAACACATGGCAAATATCACTGAAAGGATCATGCAACAGTAACTTGATTTATCTCTAGCATCTATTTACAGTAAATCTCACCTGACTGGACTTGGAAGAGGCCTGAAACTCAGACTACATGTGTAAGTTAACTACATATGAAATATTTGTAAGTAACACTGAAGGTGAAAACCTAAATGATAATGAAACTCATTGAAGTACACATGATTGTTTCACTAGAGTGCTCCCCAGTAAAATAGATTATATTTCTTCTATCTGCATTTGCAGAGAACCTACACTTGGCTGCTTGACTGCTGTTAAAAAGCCTAAGTCATATTTTTTGAGATCACTAAGGGAAAGGAGGAATTTTAATCTATTGAATATTTTAACTAGTTCATTTGAGGATGATGACCATATCGAAAGTGACATGATCCAGCTATCCTTATTCTCAAATTTAGACTTGGCAAAAGCTACTGAAGATTAACAAAATAATCACTGATGAATATTGTAATGATGAGTTGCACTGGTAGAAGAAAAGAAACATATAGTGCCCACTTTTTTTGTTAATTCATTATATGAAGGCATTGTTTTAACAGTATATATATATTTTAAATTATTCTACATTAAAAAAAGTTTGTCTTTTCAAACTTGGATTTTATAGAAGACTGTAGTGGACAGGTAAACTTCTAAATTTAATGAGAAGTCCCCTGAAGGCAGTATTTACAACAAACAGAAAGTGCCCTTTCAGTTTTATTTTCTTCTGATACTTAAAAAAGGCAAAAAACCAAAGAATGCAAATATTTACTAGTGCAGAAAGTCAGATAAGAAAGTAAAAACAAAGCTTATAGTTTTCTTAAGCCAAGCTTTAACAAAGCCTAAGAAACTCGACAGAACTCGTGTGAAAGTAACCTGGAAGGAAGGATATGGATAGGAAGAGAGAAGAATACTGTATTACAGTCTCAAGGAGTAACCTATTTAAAATCATGTTCTGGTTTTTGCCAATATTTAGGTATGTATCAGCAAACAAAGAAAGAATGTTAATGATGTTAATAGCATAAAATCAGCATAACCAACAGACAATATCAGATAAGGCAATTTCAGAGTTATTTCAAAGCTGAGGCAAAGAGCACACAGCAAACATTCACAGGTGGTTCTCTGGCACACAGTAATACCCATCTGCCAGTTTTCTGGGGTCTGCAGTTTTCACCTACCCACCACAAACAGAAACTATTGCTTTTGTGTATGATGATTTCCCACTTAAATCTCTGCTTTTTCAGAAGTATAATAAACAAACAGGAAAAACGAGATATTTTATAAGGGTTGAGACATCCATCCCTCTGTAAGTAAATGTCCACACAATAATGTTTCAAGCAAACTTTCAAAGAATTTATTGAACTTTCTCACCTGTCTGCTAATTTAGAAGTATTTATATACTCATTTAAATCCAGATTAAGATTAGTTACTTAAATGACACTGGGGTTTAGCTTAATTCATCCATCTGAGAGCATTCAGTTCACATGAAATACCACAGATTTACTGAACTCAAAAAGTACTATGAACATTTTCACCAGTTAAGAATCTGTCGTTTAATATAAGGAAAAAGCAGTCAATAAAAAAAGAACCCTTGTTGCTTTAGATAAACTTTGAAAGAGATCAACAGGGGTTTCTTCACTTGCAACTAGAAAGATAAGAGGTTTTCTGAACATACTGGTTTTAATTAATTTATGAATTCAGTTAAATGTGATTTCAAAGAACAGATGAACAGTAAGACAAAATTCTGACTTTAATTTTTAAGCCAGAGAAAAGTACTTTATTTTTTTCATGTAAACATTTATCTTTCTGATTTCCAATATGAGTTGCCAATTTGAAAGCCCTCTAATAGGTAAGAGCACGACCGAAAGAAGCAGCAAAAGGAGAGTTCTCACACAGTGCGGCTGCTCCTGCCACTGCCTCTGGCTCTTTGGCACTCCCACAGAGACACACCTGAAATATTTTAGATCGAAGTTTAACTTTTCCATCACAACTCACTAGCTCACTGCTTTGGCACTTCTACTTTTTCAAGTGAAAACGTCACACAGTAATTGATGTTAGCAAGCGCACGTGGTTTTGTTTCCTTTATTCCGGAGCTCTACAAACGCTCAATAATTTAACACCTTAGTGCAAAAGTTACGTGTGTTCCCGAAGAATTCAGGAGCCCAAACAATTAGCGGTTACAGAAACATCAATTATTAAACACACTTTTATCTAGGACGTAAAACAACACAACCACCTATGGCCTTCTGCAGGAGGATGCGCGGTTGGTACAACCTCACCCAGCGGGATGAAGATTTCCCTGCTACGGCTGTTGCGGGGGGAAGCCACCGCCGCGCCGACAAAACAAAGCGACCCGACCGACCCCAGCAGAGCCGCGGGGGTTCCCGGGCGCAGCAGGCGAGACCCCGGCGCTGCAGCCTGCCCCTGCCCCGCTCTCCCGGCCGCTGCCCCTCACCTTGTCGGCCNCGCTCGCCGAGCGATGGATGCGCCGGCGCCGCCTGCGGGGCGGCCGGGCCGCGGGAAGGGGCTCCCGCTCCGGGGTGTCCGCGGGGCCGAGGACGGGGCAGTCCTGGGGTGCAGCAGGGAGAGCACTGCCAGCAAGTCACGGAGGTGATGCTGCTCCTCTCGTCAGCCCTACTGAGGGACTGAGTCTGTGTCCAGTTCTGGGCTCCTCAGTCCTAGAGATACAGGGAGTTCCTTGAGCGGGTCCAGGGGAGGGCAACGACGGAGATGAGGGAGCATCTCTCCCTTGAGAAAAGGGACGGAGCTGGCTCTGTTCGGCCTCAAGAAGAGACAAGTGACATAGGACCTCGTTAATATCTATCGTTACCTATGGGACGGTGCCAAGAGCATGGACCTGGCTCTGCTTGGTGATGCTGAGCTGTAGAACAAGAGGCAAAGGGCAGAGACTGATGCGCAGAAATTTCCACATGAACATGAGGAAGAGCTTCTTTACTGTGCAGGTCACCGCGTGCTGGAACAGTTTGCCCAGAGAGGTTGTGGAGTGTCCCTCTGGTGATATTCCAGAACCATCTGGACACAACCCTGTGCCGCTCTGGGATGACCCTACTTGAGCAGGGAGGGTGGACCAGATGACCCACTGGTCATACTGTAATTTCAATAACTGTAGTAGTACATCAATGACCTCTTTGCTGAAAAGAGGTGAGTTAATGAACTGTGATGGAAAGACCAGATGATCCACTGTGCTCCCTTCCAGCCTGACTCATTCTGTGATTCTGAGTTGGTGCCCAGCTGTGTTTCCACAGGCAAGGGCCCAGACCCTGTGAGTTGGGAATGGGGCACCCTAAAAGCCCTAGAGCATTGTTGTTCTCTTCTGCAGCACTGATGTATTCTAGGTGAAGTGTATCATGAAACCATCCCTCATCGTGGCTGACTCACTTTCAATAAAGTTGTGCACAATTACTGCAGGGCAAAAAAACTGTAAGTGGGTGCTATGGTTAATCTGCCGCTTATCCAGATGCTGGGTAGAGGCAGGCATGAAGAACACTTGTATAATAAATTAAAATGCTAATAATCTTCCCCCAGTGACAAGTACCAGAGCTGCTTTCTGCAACAAAGCGCAAGTGGAAGCTCACCAAACACACCTGGAATGAGCTGGATGGTTGCCTGCAGGAAAGGTGTGTACCATTTCACAGCAAGTATTTACAACCCATTAACACATGCAGTTTAAAAGACCAAGTGAAAATTCCTCTGGGTTCTTTTAACTTTGTTCCTGATTTTCAGAGTGCAAAAAAAAAAAAAAGTTAATATGTAACTGCTACTGCCAATATTGATGGTTGTAGAAAACTGACAGTGGGGGAAAAAAAGCAAAGGAAGAGGCATTTTTGCATTTGAGAAACATTCTTACCATAGCTCAATGGGAGTTTGTGGCTGACTTCAAAGAGATAAAAGTTAACCCCTTATACCTGGCTTTAAATAGTCAGTTGGCAAGCACATACAAACCCGTGATACCTTGCCTCATATTCATATTTCCAGAATAAACTAAAAATGCTGTAAAAGTTTTTACTTGTCCAAACTATGAAAAAAAAAAGCCCAAACACACCATTAAATGTAAGTATGGCTTTTAAGGGCTAAATTACATCCATTAAATACAAACATCTATGTATACTAAAATATTTATAAGCCTCTTATGGATTATTTATCTGGTTTTGGCAGAACAATGATAATCTATAAGCACCTGGTTTGAGGAAACGCCCAATATCAACACAGGCTGGGGGATGAGCAGATTGAGAGCAACCCTGCCCAGAAGGATTCAGGGGTGCTGGTGCATGAGAGCCTGGACATGACGCAGCCATGGCACTCACAGCCCAGAAATCCAAACACATCCTGGGCTGTATCCAGAGCCCTGTGGGCAGCAGGGGAGGAGGGGATTCTGTCCCTCTGCTCTAGTGAGACCCCAACTGGAATGTTGCATCCAACCCTGGGGTGCCCAGGAGAAGAAAGACATGGACCTCTTGTAGTGAGTCCAAATGAAGCCGCCAAGATTGTAAGGGAAATGGAGCACCTCTCTTATGAGAGAATTGAAATTGTTCAGCCTGGAGAAGGCTTTGGGGTAATTTAGTTGTGGCCTTCCAGTACCTGAGGGGAGCCTGCAAGAAAGCTGGAGAGGGACTTTTTACAAAGTCCTATGGTGACAGGTCAAGGGGGAGTGCGTGCAAACTAAAAGAAAGTTAATTTAGATTAGATATTGGGGGAAAATTCTTTACTGTGAAGGCGGTGAGTCACTGGAACAGATTGCCCAGAGAAGTTGTGGATGCTGCATCCCTGGCAGTGTTCAAGGCCAGGTTTGATGGAGCTCTGAGCAACCTGCACTAGTGGAAGTTGTCCCTGCCCATGGCAAGAGAGCTGGAACCAGATGATCTTAAAGATCCCTTCCAATCTAAACTTTCCTATAGGTCTATGATTTTATATTTTCTTCCCCAAACAAATGAAAATGGGCATAAAAGCTATTGGATTAGCTCAAAGAGCTCTTTAGCCATAGTGGTGAGTGTTATAAGCACATGGAACTTGGCATCTGCTTAGGAAGGGATCTCTACAGAAATGCTGTCCCATGTATAGAGACTGAAGGACAAAACAACCTTGTAACTGAATTTTAACAACAGTATAGCAAACATATATAACTAAGCAAATGTGATAGTGATTCCAAAAACTGGATAGAAGAAGCAGCTTTTTTTCAAGTTCTGTTTATCTTGTCTACTCTTTAGAAAATGCATTTTTTTATTTATTAAAATGCATTTACTGAAATAAAAATTAAAATATCAGTTTTGGCTGCTAATAGCTTTTTTTTCTTAGCCCTATGATGGCATACTAGTCAGGCATGTCTAAGACAAGAGAAAAAATACAGGTGTGGGAAAGTGCCACTAGAGGGTTTGGAAAGAACTTTTCATGCCTTAAACCTAGGGGTCAAACTGAAGTTTAACTGCTGCATGAGAATACACAGTAGAATAGAACCTTTAGAATAACAATACTAAAATTTGTGCATGCTTAAATGTATCCACTATGTATTAAAAAAAATGATAATGTGTAACCAAAGTAGTGGAGAAAATGAATATACCAGTGGTTTGACTGCTTTTATAAAATGTGTGTTAGGCTCAAGTGAATAGAGGCAATAAAATGACACATACCTGTTGTGTAAAGCCAGCATAAAAGAATGCCCTAGATTTTTTTTCCAAGAAAAGTGTTCTAAACAAGGAGTTTTGTAGCCCTGAGAATCTTACTACAATTTTAGCATGTACAAGTTTTTCTCTTGTCTGGCTTGGTATGTACATTTCCTTCTCCACCTGCACTGAAAAGCAGGAAGATAAAATAGCACAGCTTTTTATATTCTGTAGTAATAAACTTTTTGGTTTGTTTGGTTTTTATCTTTTGATGTTCCTCTAAGCCTGTGGAGTAATAATGCATTTTTCTTCACCTCTGTGGAATGACACATCACAGTATTAAACTTACCAAACATTACTGGAAATATTACCCTCAAAGCGACAACAGGACAACATAGCAACATTCCACCAGGCTTAAAAATAAAAAAAAACCTCTTCTGTCATTAAGAAAATAAAACATTTTTTTTCCTCTGCATGAGGAAAGGAACTTAGGATCTAGGCTTTATAGGGCTTCTTCCCCCTACTTTTTTTAAACCACTTTTTGCTGAGGCCTTTTAAGGATGAGAAGAAAATTTAAATATTTCTAACAGCAGAAGTGCATAAATGACCTCCTGCAATGAGAAAAAATGTTTTTGTTACTCTTCCAGGTTCATAAACAGAAACAGCAAAAATGTAGATCTCTGCAGTAAAGTTTGTGACTTTAGTTTTGAACTCATACTAATCCAGTGAGGGGGAAAAAGGACATTATAATTACTGTGAAAACTTGTTAAGAAACACATTTTAGTGGAAAGTATTTCTGTCCTCAAGAACAATAAATATTTGAGGTTCTTCTCATGAGAGTACAATTTATGCATTCAGTGAAACCAAAGCCAGCCTGGGTGATAGCAGGGATCCAATATACATCGTTTTTCTCCAAACAGAAGCTCAGGTATGTTAGAGTCTTTTGACTCTTCTTTGTGCTATATATTAGATAATTTGAAGCAGGCAAAAAATATTTGTGGTCTACACTAGATAATCTGGAGCAGATTGAGACAGCTGCATAAAATCAAACACAGAAGTAGAGAGTATTCCATCATGAAAATCTTCTAGGATAAAATTTCATGTAAATTATATTTTCATTAATAATTCAATTTTTTAAAGGATAAAGTTCCTCAGCAAAAAATTCTCAGACTTCTATTCAATAAATATTTTCCTTCAATAGCTAAAAATTCTAGAGAGAACCATTAGACTGAAATAACACTGTTGGGTAAAATAAGGTGTAATACCACATATTTGTCCTTCAGGGAAATAAACCATTACTGAAAATGGTCATGAAGTAACAACTAATATTGCTTCCAAAATATGTTTTCTTATGTGAAATCCAAAGAAGTTAGGAAAACTTTGGTTTTATTTTTTACCACATAAACTGAATCTTCCCAATTTTCACATTGTCAAAAATGATGTACAAACAAGATCTTTTGGGAAGTTATTCTGGAGACTAGTGCTGGTACTTACTGCAAGAAAAATCATCATGGCACACTGATGGTGATGCAATGTAAAAGTAAACATAGGATGACACTACTTTGCAATGAAAGCTATTACATTTAAAAGAGCAAAAAGGAGAAGCAAACATATATGGCTAAGAATGGGTACAAAGGAATGTTGCAAACAAAAAGTATTAATTAAAATTCTAATAATGCAAATGGCTTTAAAAAGGCAGGATGTGAAAAGATTAAATGTTATCTAAATGGAATAAATATAATCAGCTGTGAAGCTGATACAATTGATTATAGGATACTTAAGGAGAAGTCAGAGCAATTTCTGGGCCATGAGTGATTATCTTCAGGAGATCCTGAGGCACAAATGACTACTTTTTAAAATGTTAAAATATAGGATCAGGAAATATATGAATCAACATTTCCAAGATTCTTGAGCAATATATTGAACCATATATATATGCAATATATCTGCACCAAAATATTAGATTAAACTAATAACTACTGTTTATCTAGAACATTTTATTAAAAATTTTATAATGGGGTAACTAACCCTAATTTATCCCCTAGCAGCAGACTTTATATCTTGATTTTAACAAGACTTTTGTCTCTATTACAACAATGGCTATGCTAATTTCATACCACCCAGTTTCTTCATCAGAATTTTGTTTGGGCCCAAGTCAGTTATCTCCAGAAGTTCTTAGAAGTCAGCAGTAGCCTCTTTATCAGAACTTTCTCTTGATGTTACAGATAAACGTTATCAAATTCATGCTACAAGATCTTACTTCTGTTTCTCTATTTGACTGGCACATAATCACCCACTCTTAGCTCTGATTTGTCAAACTTTCACATCGATTAATTAATTACTCCATGCAGGATGAGTGCTAGGCTGCCTGGTCTACAATTACATTACGTTTGTCATCCTAAATGCTCCTACAAGATTAATTTTTATTTCCTGTTGTGTTTCTCCATTGTATTAAATTTGACTGTATGGGGTACTCCTCTAAATTCTATATCCATCTCATTTCAAAATACATGATGGACATACTTGACAGCAGAATAATATGTAGCTTATGGTAAAGTGTTACTTGCCAAATATCACATTGATTCAATCACTTTTTTTCCTCTCATTTGGAATTTTATTTTAATTTGTAGTACAGTTATATTCTGACTCAGACACTGTGAGGCTGGATAGGGAAACAAAATGGACAATGGACTCCAAGGCTGAGAACAAAAGACTGGAAAAAATGAGAGAGTATGAGTAGTGTTGGTTGTAATGCAGGGAGCCAACATACAATGTGGATACTTGTACTAGGTGTTACTGAAACTCAGGAGTGAGCGACATTAAATCATACTATAAGTGGAGTAAATTAGAAGAGGAATTCAATATATGCAAAAAATCACTCAGATTTACTGTAGTTAATTCCATTGGTGTCCAAAGGGGTCACAGCATTATACTTGATACCCTCAATTTAAGGTCACAAACTTTCCTATGGTCTTATGGTGCTCTTCAGTTCCTTCACAGTTACAGCCTGTAGGTGTTTTGGGTTCTCTAGAAGACCCAAAGTAAATTATAATTTCAAAGCTTGGATTACCACCTAATTGTGAATCACTGATTTTATTACATCTTTTTGTATCATTTGGTTGTTCTGAATCTAAAATGCACATACAGTGTCAGTGGTAAGGAGGAAGTAAAGAAGGAGGAATCTATGGCCAGAAATTGTTTTAGCCTAGAGTGGTCCATTGAGTCTAATGGCAGGCATGGAGGGATTTTGGAAAGATGAGAAAACAGAACACCTCATTCAGTTGTCAAAATATTATTTTTCCCATTTTGCTGTGCCACACTAAGGAAACAACTTTTTCTTTGATGCCACTACCTTTTTGACTTTCCCTTTCTCTGGATAATTGAGATGAGGTTACTTTCACTTCCTAAGAAAATGAAGCTTATACAGCTTTCCTATTTGGGCATTTGTTTGTATTTTCATAACTTTTCAGCCTATTGGCTAAAGTCATTCTTCCCTCTTCACTGTGTGCAAATATCGAATCTTAAAAGTCCTGCACATTTTGTGAAAACTGGCATCTGAAGAGAGGAGAAAGGATCCTCACTCCCACCAAGTGAAAGGTTAGCTATTAAAAGCCAAAAAAAATACTCAAAAAAAACCCAACCCACAAAACAAACCAAAGAAACAAAAAATAAAAACCAACCAAAATAATAATAATAATAAACAACACCAAAACCAAACTCCTGGTGAATGCTGTTTAATCTGCGAGTGTGTACCAGCAAACCGATTAGGCCACAGCTAAGGACAAACACCAGCTGCCTCTTACGAAATTGGTGGGTACACTGCACTTATTTGAAAAGGTAAAGGAATGATAGGAGGAGGGAACCAGATGTTAAAGGAGTAAAGCTGTTATAAAATCAGCTTTTTCGGTTTAACAAATCCCAGGACAGCGAGTGCTTCCCTCGGTACTCGTTAACAAGATGACAGAGGAGGCAGCTTTATGTGAGGATGCGTGAGCAAAGCTTCAGGAAACACCTGTTGTAACTAAGGCACGGATGACCAGCGTCTGGCTCGTCTGCGGCATTGATCAGTCTCCCCTCTAACAATACTCATGAACAGGGAACAAAGCGAGCCACGAAGGTTGTTAGAAGGGCGTAACAGGTAGAAATCATCAGCCGAGTTACGTGACTGAAGAGAATGGAGACGGTGTGGTTTGCCCATGAGGAAGCGCGCACACTCTCTGGCACGCTCGTCCTGCTCCTGCCACCCACCAAGAACCCCCTTTCCTGGCGGTGGCCCCCAGAGCCGCGCTCCTGTTCCCCCATGCCCAGAGGCCGCGCAGCGATGGCCGTGGTTCTGAGCGCAGCCGGGCCGGGGGCCCGAGTGGACGCGGGTCCGGCGGCAGTGCGAACCCGCGCTTCCCGGGCAGGCCTGCGAGGGAGGGATGAGCGAACGGCGGAGGGGAGGGGAAGAGGCTGCCCGGGGCGGGGGAGGCGGCGAGCAGAGGCGTTCGTGCGGCGGCCGGGCGCCAATAGCGGCGGCCGGGGCCGAGCCGCCTCCTCCCGGCGGCANGCGCGGGATGCGAGGAGGCGCCGCCGCCCTGCCCCCTGCCCGCTCGCAGCCAGCGCCCCAGGAGGAGGAGCAGCGGGAGGAGCGGCAGCAGCAGTAGGAGCCGGCGCTGCGGTAGCATGAGTGGGGCAGCCTCTAAGCAGCCCCCCGGTGCGGGGTCCGCCGCGGATCCCGCCGCGGAGAACGCAGCGGCTGCGGACCCTGTGTCAGAGTCGACTCCACCGCTGCTGAGCGTGGATGTGACGGGATTGGTTTCGCAGTTTGCGAGGAGCTTCGTGCTGATCTTCCCCGTGTATGTCCTGGGCTACCTAGGGCTGAGCTTCAGCTGGGTGCTCATCGCCCTGTGCGGGCTCTTCTGGATCCGCAGGCACCGCGGCGGCAAAAGCTCCCGCCTGGGCCGGGCGCTCGCCTTCCTGGAGGACGAGGAGGAGGCGGTGCGGCTCAGCGTCTCCTCCGCGGATCTGCCTGCGTGGGTGAGTGGCCAACACCCTTCGGCGCTGCCGCGAGCACTCGTGCCCGGCGGGCCGGGGCCTGTTACCTCCCGGGACCTGCGTGACACCCAGCCCCGCCGCGGTGCCCCCCGCCCCGGCACGCGGGGCTGCGCCGCAGGCCGGAGCCCCAGAGCCGGCCTGGCGGGAGGGGTGAGTGCATTGCATCTCCCGCGCCCCATGGCTGCTTGTCCCGGTTCGCCAGCCTCTTCCGAGATGGTGCAGCGGCGGGAGCGGGCGGGCAGCGTGTCCCTTCTGTCCCGTTCTCCCTCCGCCGGGGTGGCCTGTGTGCCCGCCGCCAGCTCCGCTGCGCCCGCGGCGCTGACGGCGGTGACAGCCTGAGCCTGCTGTGGCTGGGGTTCCTCTCGCAGAAATAAACTTAACTGCAGGGTTTGGGTTTCTTTCCCCTCAGGTGCCAGTGACGCGCATGGTTTGGTTCTAGCGCGGTCTCTTAGCAGAACGCGGATGTAGCGGCTTGGGCCGTTCCTTACAAAGTTGAGATGAGAGGGAAATAGAATCGGGCTCGTAATGCTGTGAGGTGTTTCTGTAGAGTGTTACCAAACGAGGGATGAACCAGAAGTGAAGTGATGTTTCTGAGTGGTTTCAGGGCTGTGACATGAGGACTAAGGTACAGAGGCTGCGGTGGCTTTATTTGTGCATTGGTGTGGTGGGTTTCAAAAGGCTTTCTCCGAATCTTCCTTTGAAAGTTTTAGGCTTTTTACTAGGTCTTCAGAACTAATATTACTTACTTTTTTTTTTTTGTTTTAGCTTATATCCAGCTTCAAAGTAAAGTTGAATACCTTTCGTTTGTAATTTCTCCTTTGGAGGATTAATGATGTTTTTAATGCAGCTGCCAATGCCAGCGTGCATCCAGGCCTCCCTGTGCCCTGCTCTGCCCCCGTGATGCGCTGTGCAGATCTGGCTCCATGCTCTCTTAGTGCTCGTACCCGAAGTCTTGAGGGTTTCTGCTGATTCTTTAGTTGCGATTCCTTTAGTGATTGCTTTCTGCTCCTGACCTACAGTCGCCCACATCTCTCCTAGGGACTCTTTGCAGTGACTGTGCATCCAGCAGTATTGCGATGATGAGACTCCAAGTAGCTGTTTTCATGTGATCAGATTGCAATACCTGATGTGACCTGTTCTAGCTCTACTAAAGAAATTATAGAAGAGAATAGAGTGGGTAGGTGTGAGACTGGAGCCTTTTACTCCTCTTTCATCATATCTTTTGCCCAAGTTCTGGTGAAAGATCATGATAAAGATGAGTACAGTGTGCAGGAGAGATTAAATGTTTTTACCTCTCGAAGTAGAGATGTGAGTCTCAAATAATGTAGCTAATAGCTCTTATATTAACTGTGTCTTGTGTTTGGTTTTTCCTGTAATCACACAGCAATATAATGAAAATCTTCTGGCGATGCTTTTAGCATTAATTAATTGAAGCTAGATTTGTAGTGGAGGTTTGTATATAGTAATATTCTGCTGGTGACTAAGCCATAGATATTCAAGCTTAGTACTGTTTCTATTTTTAAAAGTCACATTTTGTTATCTTGGATAAAACTCTATGTGGAGTTGTCCAAATAGCTAAAGATTTAGAAAGGGGCCTCCTGATTGAAGTCAGAGGCAAAAAAAATCGAGTGCTGGTTGTAAGCACCTGCATATATCCTATGGCATCGTGAAAAACCAACTGATCAATATGCAGGGTTTCCCAAAAGTGTGACCCTCTCACACACCAGTTGGCAAATGGATGTAGATTTTTTCTGTCAATTGTTTTTGTTATTTTTTCCTCCCTCTTTATCCGTGTTCTTAAATTTTATAAGGTCTTTCTGCTGATGTATTTGCTATATTCTGGAATCCTTCTTTCAAATAAAAGTACCTTCCAGAATAAATGTAATCTGGAAAACAGAAGACATCTGAAAACTGAAGACCCACTTAACTCAAAAGTGGTTTTCAATGTCTCCTGTCATAGTCCTTAAGGTTTATATGAGTTTTATGCTGCTTCAGTAATGTCTTGAAAAACTGCTGCTGTTCCTTCTGCATTATGTGTGTTTTCCTGGAGATTTATGAATTTCAGTCATATTTGAAATAACAGCTACTGGATGGAACCTGACATCTCTAATAGGGATCAGGTTTGTCCACCTCAGTGTGAACTCCAAGCTGAAGTATTTTCCATTGGTTTCTAATTATGGAAATAAAATTTAAATTGCTTGAGTAGGACAATGCTATGTTTTAAATATAGGAAACCTTGTACTCTTCTGGGACTGATACTGAGGTGTAAGAAACCATTTTTCAATTAAAATTATGTGGTATCTCAAAGATTTATTTGATGTGTGGTATCTTCCTGTGCCCTTGATTGGAGAAGAGCTTTAGCTTTGTATGTTAGGTATGATTCTCTTTCCCCACACACCTTGGTATTGTCTGTTGCCTTAGCGGTTCATACTAAATACTCAGTAATACTGCATTGAGTTGTTCATTTTTATGAAAGCAATTATTTCAGAAGAATGTTTTCCTGCTGGCAATATGCTCAGTTGCAGTTTGAAAATTATACTATTGTGCCACCACACTAGCGAGAGTTTGTAATGTTAATTTTTAGTTTCCTAAATTAGATTTACTTCTTTCTTAAGCAGGTGGTTATATATTCTTGATATTCTGTACTGTGCATGTAAAATGAATTAATTCAACATGAATGCAAGTTAGATTACTTAAAATGTCAACACAGAATTAACTTCAAATACGTATGTGCTGAAAAATACCACGTTTACTGTCTTAAAAAAATGAGATCTGTACTTGTAGACTTGCTAACATGTAGTTACAGCTCTGCTGCATGTTTGAAAGGTGTCATGGATTGTATGGGGTAGGAGGGAGTAGAGGTGGGTGCTTTTCCAGATAATTCAGAACTAGGCAGTGGAACTTACAATGAGAAAGAATTGGAGATCAAAATTGTCTTTAAATAAAGACATTTTAAGACATGAAAAGGTCTTTAGAGGTAGACATTTCCCTTTTATTTGCAGCATTTTTATACACCAGATGTGTTTTATACTGGCATGAATGTCATTTAGAGACAAACGTATATAAGGAAAGTGGCAATATAAGTAGCACTACATTGAGGAGTAAAGGTAGGAAACCAGGACTCTTAAGTTTTTAAAGGCCAGGTATCATGTTGCCTTTTATTTTAAAAGTGGTAATAGAATTTAATAATCTAAGGAGTATAACAAACTTACTTTGTTCTTTTTCAGATCAGCCAAAGTTAATCTAATTTTTCCATTTTAGCAGTGATTCTAGTGCCCCTTTCATAACATGCCAGCGTATCATGTTCAACATGTTTTTGGATTAGTGAAACTTTGGCTCCTGTTTTCTTCAATATACAGATAAAAAGCCATGCTGAATTTGTTTTCCGCAGAATAAATGTAAATTTGGCCTGATACCAGGAACTGTATCTATGTGCACTATGTCAACAATCAGCAGGTGACCAAAATAGGAACAAATCTTAGCATTTTTAAAGAATTGATTCTGAAAACAGATTCAGACAATTTTTTGTAATCCTAAGTATTATAAGAAATACTGTATGGGATTGTAATAAAAGTAGTGACATGCTAGAACATTAATTACAAGTCTGCTGTGCCATTTTGGGTCCTTCATAATTTGTGCTTTAGTTTGGAGTGTTTTTATGATTTTTTGGGTTTTTTTCCTCATTTTATTTTCTCATCTACTTAAGAAAAAGGAAAAAAGCCTGCCTACATCTAAATAGGTGTCATTGCCTTTTAAACTAAACTTATTTGGAGTACTATTGTAAAGACATCTGATAGGTCTTCTTTCTCATGGGAATCTGTATGAAGTTTTTGCAGATTGTGAGTATTGTGGGTCACCACTGAAATGCTGTACCACTGCTACACCTGGAGAAAGGAGATAGTGTTCAATTATATGGTTAGAGCAACAAAGTCTTTGGTTTTTAGTGGTACTGGAAAGGCAGAACCAGTGTTTGTGGAAGAAAAGTGGTTTGGTAGCTCTGCCTGCAGGATCACAGCTGTACTGAGTCACATTTGTAGAGAAGCTTAGGGTGGTTCTGCTCTTGTGTATACTTGATATGAAGATTTCTTGATGGTACAGAATCAGACTTGCTAAGTAGATCTTAGGTAGATGGTTCAGGGCAGGAATCTCTAAAGAATCCCTGCTGATGGATGTTAGATGCTCAGTATACTTGATGAACAGGTGGACTTCTGCAATACAGTGTGTGCTGTTTGCTGTAGAAGAAAAGGATGTTCCTCTTCTCCTTACAACTTTGGTTACTGCTGTTATTGCTGCAGCTGTAGGAACTGTAGGAGGGTTTTTCTACAGCATATGAACTTTGAAGACACTGAGACACTGAGACACGTTCTTCTAATCCTTCTAATCTTCTAATGCCAACTTCATTGAGCAAGTTAGATGGAATTTACCAAGGGGTGACTTTTAAGAAAAGTTACTCCCATTTACAGTAACTTAGAGTTTAGCAGGGTCTAATCAGTTTGGGTGGTGAGAACTGCAGGTGCCCATTGCTCTGGGCTGCCAGCTGTATCTGGAGAGGGTGAAGAGGTGTGATGAGTAAGAATAGAGTAGTAACTTGTGGGTACTTAACAAGTGAACTGTGTCCTTCTTCTGCCTAATTATTTTTCATTTTAAACTGCATTCTGTTCTAGCTGATTCATAGTATGTGAATATGCACATGTGTGTATTGTGGGTTGTGTGTGTTTTTGTGGTTGGGCTTTCTTCTTAAAGGAAGAAGTTTAATCTGGTTCAATCTGCCTGACTGAAATTTAGGCAACCTTAGTGACATCCTAAGAGTACCCTATAGTTAAGAGAAATGTAAATGATGGATTTGGAAATAGAGAACCAAAGGGTGAGGTGAAAAAGGTACTGGACAATTGATCCTACTTCCCTGTTTCTCAGTTTTCAAGTTGAATGCATTAAAACTATGCTGAGATGATGTCTGTCCCAAAACACCTTCTCTCATGTAGTAATGTGGTGCACCTCACTATGTGATGCATATATAAAGATCCCTTTTCAAAATATTTATGGTAGAAACTCACATGTTAAGTTGATGTTTATGAACATGATATCAAACTACTAAAGAAAAATAGCAGCTTGTAAGCATTAGGACACCTCTTGAACTCTTTGTAGGTGATGCAGGCTTTCTAAATATGTATGTTAATACATCCTTTTTTCATCTAACGAATTATTATTATTATATACAAATTACTCAGTAGTCTCTGAGTTTTGGGACTACTGTAAATATGTTTTAAATATGCAGTTTGTCTGAGTAACTAAGGAAGATGCGTACAGGTCTCTTTAGGGTTTTTTTCTTTGCTTGTTTGGTATTGTTTAGTTTTGCATTTTAGCCTGCTGCTTATATGCCTTTGCATATAAGGACTGGCCCATCTTGAACCATATTTGAAAATGCAGGGGTCAGAGAATCTTGTCTGTAGGGACTGAAGTTTTGTACAAGAAAAAGAAATCTAGGATAACAGCCAACCTTTTCTGCCTCTTCTACAAAATTCTTCTCACTTTAAATTACAACTGCTTTTTGAGATTGTTAGCATATCATAGTGTGGTGGAGTATTCAATCTAAGATTTATTTATTTATTTATTAACATGAGGGCTTTCTGGGAAATAAAGTTGAATCAGGATTATTTTCAAAACATTTTCATTGCAGTTTATAGTAATGAAAGCTTCTTTTATACATTTGAAGTGTTCAAAACAATTCTTTTGTGTACTGTTCTTTTTCTTCAAAATGAAAGAATAGGTGGCATGTTGTTTCTGGTAAGATAAAGCTCTTTGACTTAAACTTTAATATAAACCAAGTTATTTATCTGCCATTTATCAATTCATCACTAGTTTTCTAGTTGCTGAAATTGCCTTTGTCATAACTTCTTTTGAGCTTTGCTGGCCATATACCCATACTGAATCTGTTTTTATTTTTAAAAACTTTCTTTCAAATAATAGCACGTTTTAAAAGAATGCTAATTTATAAATATCCTCTGTAGTGTATGAAATGAGTTTGTCAGAGTCTTATGTATGTATGTAAGGTTCTGAAAGCAAAAGTTAATGATTATGAATTAATCTGTACTACTGCTTTGATATGTTCTGTTATGTAGATAAAAGGAAATCAGTAAAAGGATAAGATTCTTCTGGCCATACTACAGGAATAATAGATTCTGTATGAGGCATTGCTAGTTTACATACAGAGTTGCTTGACTTGTAGTATCCTATCTTTGTCTCTGCTTTTCTCTACTCCTGGACAATATAAATTAAATCTGATCCTACCCTTTCCTAAGGAAGTGGAGAATGGACACCCCACCAGCAGCTTTGGAGCTTTCCTGTGGCCTAGCAGGGGCCAGCTTCTAAGGGTTATGTACCAAGCTTGAAAGGGCAGCAGAATTTCAAATGTAGGATGTTTGGGGCTGCTTTTGCACATTCAGGGTAAATACTTTGCCACTTCAAAGAAGAAAATGAAATCCTTATCTTTGGCTGCTGTTTGTGAACACTTAATGGAAATAAAGGATATACAAAGTTGGTGTGTTCAACATAGAATCAAATGTGAACTACGCTGAGGAAACAGTGTTCTGATAAGAATAAGGGGGGAGTGTTTTTATTAAAGAAACTGTTTGAATTCAGTATATTCTGAAACTGAAATGTTTAGAGAAGTCTGGCACTTTATCATTTGTGTAGCTTTTAGATCATGTGGTGCTTTGATTCTCGGTCAGAGTTTTTTCAGTTGGATGAGGAGAGAGTTCTGTGAAGTTGAGAAAGAAAATGTTTGATAAGAAACAAGAGGGAGGAATTAAACCAAGAATTTGCTAATTGTGTGAAATGTTGAAACCCAGTTGGCAGATTTATGTTTGACAGACCTGTAGTTGTCCAAGATAGCATGAACTGGTCCAGGGCCCTTCTTTGGTTCCATCTGTCATGCAGTAAATGCTACACTTTCATTTCTTAGACAGTCTTAACTTTTTTTGAGGAGGCAGTGACCTCTAATAAAGTTCTGTTGGGGTGGGTAGGAAAAGATAATAGTGTAACTGAAGGTGTTGGTTTATTTTCTGGAAATAACTAGCTTAAATTTGTTGGGGTTTTTTCTGGCATAAGCCACATTCTCTCTATTTCTTAGCTAGCAGTAATGGATCATCAGGAGTAGAAAGTGGGGTTGTACTTGCCCCATCAGCTAGGGACATATCTGGTTGTAGGCTTCTACTCCACTGACTGGAATTAATTCAGATTTAACTTGCTTTATAAGGACCTCATTACAAAAGTGAGGTTCAAGAATTAGGAATTATTTCCTGGCTTTAGGGACCTATGTTAAACCAGCACACTAGCCTTGGGAAGTCTGTTCCATTGACCTCAGCATTTTAAGATACTTTTGATTCTTTGTTCCTTTATAAAGGCCTTATAATTTCCATCCTCATGTCAGGGTTCAGGTAAGAGGCTGTATCCCATCTCTTCTTGAATCCCATTAATAGGGTGCTCAGGAGAGGGAGGAAAAGAGGTGTTCCTAAGCCTTCTTGCACATGATTTGATCCCTGGCCCCAGCCTCTTCTAGTATTTTTTTCCCAACAGTCTTTTAGTCTTTGTTGCACTGATGGAGTTTTTATTTCCTTTCATTTTAAATGGCACAGGTTTTGGTTGATTGGTTTGATTTTGTTCTCTCTATGTGCTTCCTGTGATTCAGCTAACAATTAAGCAGCAGTGATAATTTGAAAGCTTCTTTCTACTTGATCCTTATTTAGGATAATTTAAATTTTATTTGTAGGCTCTGCTCTGCATTCCTGCATTCATGCTTGTGGCAGAGAGGATCAGGGAGGTTCTGAAGGGACTGATTCTGCAGTTTCAAAATGGAGTAAATGTGCACTCCTGACAAAAAGGGTGTTCTGCATCCAACTGCACTTTCCCAGTGCCACCTTATGCCAACATTAGAATTTACTTGGCCAGCTAATTGTGAGTTTTCTGCCAAGCTGGATGTTGATCTGGATGAGTTTCATGAGTTTACTGTGAGACCACACAAGTGCCAGTGCCTGCAACAGGGAGGTGGCAGAAGCCTGTGCTCAGGTTTAAAGTGAGGCAGAGCAATGGCCTGCACAAAGAGGCTGTTTTAGAAAAAGGGTGGCAAATAATGCTGCTGAGGTATCTTTGTGGGGAAGCAAAGTTTGAATGGGAGCTTTTTATAGTGTCAATCTGCATATCTAACTTCTATTATAACATTTTAACAAATGTGTCAACATTTGTGTTTAACATATCATCAGGCGTATAAACATTCAGTATTTTGATTCAGCTTAAAAGTTGACAGTGTTTGCAGTGCATGGTTGGATTGGATGAGCTCCAGAAGTCTCTTCTTACCTGAATTAGTCAATCATTTTCCTTTTTGTTTTAAGCTGTCATTTAAATTAGCTGCAGTCTCCAGTTATGGCTTAGAAATGGTAAGAGAGCTTTTCTGCATAAAATACAAGTATTTGCTTAAATATTAAGTATACAAGCAAGAAAAAAATTAAAAAGATACCATCTTTAGAGAGATATTTTGTTGGAGGTAGTGATACCTTTTAAATAATTTGGATGCCTGTCAATTAAATAAATAGTGTTAAAAGTTCTGTGTAGCACACTTTAAAACACTGTTTTTCAGATGGAACTCCTGTTATATAAATAGCCTTTGTAAGACCAACGTTCCCATATAATGAGTCATTGCACAAGGTTTTGTCTGCTACACCCTTATGTGACTACAAAATTCTCTGTAAGAGCTGAAAATCTGAAACAGAACTAATGGTTTTCAGCTGAAGCAGTCTGGATTTATGTACCATGTTGTTACTATACTAGACACACGAAACTAGTTTTACTTGGCTGAAAATAACTGTCATATGACAGACAAGAATTGCATTGTCATTTGGCTGTCCTTATCGTATAGCAGCATGGGTCAAGTTTACATTAGTTCACTTGCAGCACTTTTACCTGAGAGATTTATATTTGCATAACTTTTGGCATCTGTTTATGTGAAAACTTCAGTTGAGTCTAGTACAGACTACGCTATTGTTTTCATAACATTTGTTTGCATTCCTTTAGTTAGATACTGGCTCAGTGACTTATCCAAGCAGACTGCAATAGTTTCCTCTGAGAAAATTTCGAAAGATGCAACATAGAATGTAAAATTAAATGTATCTACCCATTGTCTTGTATTCTGTCATTGTCAGTCCTTAGCAGGAAGGTGGGAAGAATGCTGTGTCTTCCTGTTTCATTTTTAAAAGTAAATGCAGGATATGATGAAGCATGAAGGTAGCTGTAAAACCTTGATTGCTCTGATTTGAATTAATTATGCAGTGTTGATGCATATATGTATGATCCACAATTGTGCTCTTAATATTTGTAGGTGATCTTTTTAAAAATAGCTTACTAAAAACAAAGGAATTGCGTGGAGGAAAACTTTTTGGGGAGAACTGGAACTTCATAGCTCAGGGAATTCAGAGTTTATATTTAAGAATTATTATTTCTTCTTTGTAATATGTGGTTCATCATGCCTTTTTCAGATCTTCATAGCTTGATAGGAAAAAAGCCCTGTGTCTGTGCATTTTAGATATTTTTCTCCACATAGCATACTCTGTAGAGTAGTGAGTAAGTTTACAGCTCATATACAAAAGCTTGACAAGAACTCCTGTGGTTTGTTTTTTTTCTGCAGGGAAGAGTATTAGAAGATGTGCTCTGAGCTGTGAGTTTTTGAGGAGACTTTCAGGACAAACTCTCAGCACTTTTTGGTATTTAGCATGTTTGAGCTCTCTGTATGTTTCAAGCTGACTGTTAATATAATGAATGTAATAATAGTTCACGTGAGGAAATGTTATCATTTGTCAGTATTTCCTAAAGCAGTAAACTTGCTGGTCCAGAATTTTGAAAAATTGTGGTTTATTTTGGGGCAAGTCTTCCCTCCTCCCCCAGGCTGTTGATTCATCTTGCTAATTGTTGAACTAGAATGCTAAATTCTCTCTTGTATGTGGCTAGGAAGTTTCCTTAGTTTAGTAATAAATTTTATGATGCAGACTAAATTTATATCTTAAAATGTGGTGTTCCTCACTCAATGACTTTCTCCTAAAATACTGGAACTAGAAAAAGAATGCTATACCACCCACCCACCCTCTGCCAGTTAAATATCAAATGACAGCCAGGAAATGATAAGAGTGTTTCATGGGGGGAACAGAAAACCAGTGTTCAGTCATCTGACTTGCATGTGTTAAAAGAATATTCAATAGAGATTGATATATCAGATTAAATTGTAGTCATTTCTTGTTCTCTATTTGTTCATGCTATTCTTTATATTGATTTATATTTTAGGGAAGATATTTGGACTATTGAAAGTGTTTGGGTTTCTTTTTTCTCTTAAGGTTATGCTAGGTATGAGTACAGTGTTGATGTGAATGTGCCTGAACTGCCCATGTCCATTTGATAAAATGACTTACTTCTGTCATGTTCATGTAAGTGTTTATAGTAGGAATTAATTTTCTGCTACATTTGCCTATGTATAAAGCTTTTTTAAAAAGTTGCATATAATATATGCCTGTGTTATTTTCCGGTCTTAACATAGATGTCTAATGACAGAAAACATACTTGCCAACAATTGTTTTTCAAGTCCTTTGTGTTTTGACAGTTTTGCAATTATAGTTGACATTTCTTTCCTATGTGTCCTATCTTTCATGTATTCAAGTGAATAACCAAAATGTTACCAATCTGTTAATTTTGTTACTTTTGATTTACCAAAAAAAAAAGCCCTAATGAAGTTTTTTTCTTGTTAGTTCCTTAAGGTAATCTATTTACACCCAAACCCATGGTGACAGCCTGACAGTAGATCTGATTTGGAAGTAGCTTAGTT
The DNA here is from genome assembly GCA_013399455.1 of Anthoscopus minutus. Lineage (NCBI taxonomy): Eukaryota > Metazoa > Chordata > Aves > Passeriformes > Paridae > Anthoscopus > Anthoscopus minutus. The sequence goes on from VWYI01003415.1 coordinate 33,500, forward strand.
TACAAATAAGAATGTGTACTTTAATTTTGCTATTTGAGAGATGAGGAATTACAAAAGTGTTCTTTTAAACAATATTTCGGTTTTCAGTGATTTGCTTCCTGTGTACACAAGTTGTTACTGGTCTGCCTGCTGCCTCTATGCTGAACTCAGGTTTTCTGGCACATCCAGTGAGGAAGTCTGTTGTAGTAACCTTGACAAAGTGCTTGAACCTCTGTTGGGTTTGGGGAGAGGGTCTGCACAGAGGTATTCTGGATATGATGCAGGAGTGGCAGGGAATTGTAGGTGGAAGTTCTTTTATGGGAATAAGTGTGGACAGGACCATCAAGGACTAATGGACAATTTTAGGTGGTGTTAAGAATTTACCAAGGGAATAGGAAAACTTGAAGGGATACTGCAAGACAGTCTGTATTGGCTCTGGAGGGAGACACTGAAACTTCTTTCACTTTGCATGAGTTTGGTATTTGGAACCTAGATTATTTAGCAGATACTTTGTAAAACTTTTTTTAGTGTAAGAAGTGGAGTTATTTATACTTGAAGTGAACACTACTAAAGGGGGATGGAAGTGATTGCAGCTTTAAAGCATTTATCCTTGACTGAAATAAGCTTGATTCACATCTCTGTCCTCAGGGAGCAAGCTGATTAACTGTAGGTTCAATTTATTGGAGAGCAATAGAATGTATCCACTTGCCAGATAGAGAAGATTAGTTCATCAGTGTTCCTAAAATTAATGGGTTTTAAGCTCTGACAAATCACTCTGGAAATTCCTTTGCTCTAAAGTTCTGATTCTTGATTCTCATGTAACACATAAGATTCTGGTTTAGTTTTAACATGTAAGAATTTTACAAGGTCATTTGCTTTCTTTTTGGAGACTTTAAGTGCTTGGGGAAATAGTTTTTCTTTTTGTCAACCCCAGTTGTTTTGAGGGTTTGCATTTGTTCTAGTTTTCTTTTCCAGCCAGTTGTGAACTCCAGCTCTGCTTTCTGCTGCTGTGGTGGTTTGCATTGTCAGCCACATGGAAATAACATTCCTGTCTGTCATGTTCCAGTGGAGAAAGCAATATATAAGTAAAGCTCTTACATTGTGATCTCCTACTGAGTAAGTAAAATAGAAAAAACTTCTCACTTGAAGCAGTCCAATGACAAGGGATTTGAGAAGTCACAATTTTAAAAGCAAGTAACTCTATGAGCTTGTGACTATTGAAATAAAATACGTTAAAACCCATTTTTTTCCCAACACAGTTTACAAGTTAATTTCAATTGTTGTGGTTTGGCCCTGGCTGGATACCAAATGCCTGCCAAAATTGTTGTATCACTCCCCTCCTCAAGCTGGACGGGAAGAAAAATTCAATGTGAAAGTTTGAGGGGTGAGATAAGGACAGAGACATCACTCACGAGTTACCTACATGGGCAAAACAGACTTAAATTGAAGAAATCAATGGAGTTTTTTAACCAATCAGATCAGAGTAGGATAATGGAAAGTAGAACAAATTTTAGAAACACCTTCCCCCTACCCCTCCTTCATTTCTCAGCTTCACTTTCTTCCTGATTCACTACCTCCTCCTCCATGCACTGTAGGGGAATCTCAGCTCTGGCACCTGGACC
>VWYI01003416.1:1000-14766 GCA_013399455.1 Anthoscopus minutus
CAAATTTTAAAGTGGCGGGCTTTTTGGTTTTTGTTTTGTTTGGGATTTTTTCTTCTTTCTTTTTTGGAAACTTTCTTCTTTCATAAGAGCTTTCTGTATTGTCTCTATTTTCTGTTGCCTTCTTCCTAGTAATTCTTACATGTAATGGTCCAATATTTCCTCTGGAGAAATTACCATGAGCAGATAATCATAGAATCATAAAGTGGTATGGGTTGGATGGGACCTTAAAGATTTTTCTTGTTCCAAACCCCTGCCACAGACAAGGCTGCTCAGAGCTGCATCCAACTTGGCCTTAAAAAATTAAAGGAGACACACAAAGTTGATTATAGGGCTGGAGCACCTCTCCTACAAGGGACTGGATTTGTTCAGTCTGGATTTTTTCAGTTTTCAGGGAGAACTAATTGCGGCCTTCCAGAATCTGAAGGGAACCCACAAGAAAACTGGAGAGGGACACTTCACATGAGCATGTAGTGACAGGGCAATGGGAATGGCTTCAAACTGAGACAGTAGGTTTAGTTTAGATATTAGGAAGAAATTCTTTACTGTGAGGCTGACGAGGTACTGGAAGAGCTTGCTCAGAGAAATTATGAGTAATGAGATAATTGGATAGAAAACACAAAGAAAGTTCAAGACTGCAGCCTGAGAATAGTTAATACTGTCTTCATTCTCACATTTTCTTTCTTATTTCCAAATGCAAGATTAGTAGCTTTTAGGCATAGATCATATATGCATCTCTAGATTTGTGAAATTTACCACTTATTAAAAGAGTTTCAAGTCTCTTGGTTTGTTCTTTTTTGTTAAATATTTTGTATTAATGTTTTTTTAACAGACTAAATAATGCAATATTTTCAACCAGTTCTAATTTGCATGTAGGTAAAAAATTTTTGACAAGAGTTTAGTTGTTTTGCTTTAATTTTACTTGTTAAACAACAGATCATTTGTATGCATCACTTTGCATGTAAATACTCCTTTTCTAGATATTTTTAAGATGAATAAATTTCAAAAATACCATTAATATTGATGACAAAAAAAAGCTTGATAAAATATCTTCCCATTAAAGAATTCTCTGACAAAGCCTTTGTACATGTTTTTTCATTATATTTTCTGCATCTTTTCAAAGCAAATATTTAAGCTTCTTCTCATAAGCCATGAAAACTGTTAGTGAGTTCTTTTAAAGGCAGGAATTCAATTTTTGGTATGTCTTAAGCATGAAAAAAAACTTCTTTGTTCTCAGAAAAATTATTAAAATCAATTTGACTGCTTCTTTCATCAGCTAAACTTAATATAGACAAAAGGATTACTTAATCAAGCAAATAGTCAGATCTCAACCAGAACAACATATAAGGATTCTGAGACATAAAGCAACTACAGTACAGAGGTTTACACTATCAAAACTCTAAGACAGAAATCTAGAACACCAAAACTGAGATCTTTCCCAGGATGTTTCCTCCTTTCCTAAAATGGCCATTAGTTATTTCCAGATCTGCTTTCCTTGATACACAGTTGGTTTCATTCTGAAATTAAAACAAAAGTTTTACTTTTCTTAGGATTATACTGTAATGCTTGGGTATGTTTAACTTAATTGCTAAATGATTGTCAATTAATAGGTAACTAATTGGCACTGCCTTAACTACATTAATAATACACAATAGATGTTAATAAAAGTATTTGAGTTATATTTCTAAATATCATTTTATGTATGTGCAGTATTAAGTGTCCAGCTGCTTGAGGAAAAGAAATCATTAAATAGTCTAGAAAACCACAGTTTTAAAACAGGTGTCTATAAACAAGTCAGTGAGTTCCAACCCACAGAATTCTCTTTTTCATTTAACTTTGTTTGTGAATATAGATGTCTAGGGAGAGGTTTAGATTGGAGTAATTCAAGGACCATATGTGGCATGGAATGCAATATTATTGCTTTGTCTTGTTGACACCGGCTATGACAAGAAAGAACAAAGCATCATTCATATTAAAAAATAGGTCCAAGAGCCCACAGAAATAATTCTTTCTTGAAAGGGACCAAGTAACTCCATGGCTCAGCTGTCTCTGTACATCTGACAAGCTGGCCTGGGTATCTCCAAATCACTACCTCCTTTTCCTTCACAAGAAGAAAACAAGGTGGAGAAATGCAGTCTTTGCCAATTAAGTAATCTTTAAAAACTCTATGTATATTGCTTACTTAATGACCTCCCAATTTTTCTAAATGTCATTTTCAATGACTTCTGGAAGGTACTAACTCTCACTATCTGACTGCAAAATACACAATCTGACTAAACATTTTATGATTAATCACAACCATTCAATTCTTTCATAAAAAATGGATATCTGTCCTTCAAGTGGAAGGAAGTTAGAATTTATCTAACATTAAATAATTTCCTAATGAAGTAGTTATGTATTTAATTTTAAGTTATGCCCTCTGATAAAAAAAGCAATGTAAAATTTTAGTTCTTCGTTGTCTTATGAAAATTGTTTCATCATTAATCTCAAGGACCAAAAAAAGGCATTTCGAAATATCAAAGGACTCTTTTTTTTTGCTGACAATAAGTGGATTCCCATATTTGATGGACAGTCATAAAGATGGCTTTAGGATTTAATTAAATATTTTCCAGTAGATGGCAGCCTTTTACAGTGATTGGAATTCCTGAATGATGCCTACTAAGTCTTCTGTAGTTGACTAGTTGCTATGCCTTTCCTCTGCAAGCATTGGTTAAAAGGTGTTTATAACCTTTTTGCAAATGACCAAAACTTGTTACATATGCTCACTTTTATTTTCCTATATCCATAGGAAATGTCTTTGTCTGTGTCTGCCTGCAATAAAAAAATAGGCTAGAAGTACTACCTATAAACAGGAACTACAAATGAAAATGCTAAATGTTCCAATTGATTCACTTGATAATACCTGAAGTCAAACTGATTTGAATTTTTAATGCTTCTCATATGATCCGGGGTAAGATATTTGAAAATATTTGTGATACATCTGAGACTAGGATTGCACAGTATTGGAATTTAAATTCATGCAAGAAGAGGCATGCTTTTCCACAGGTTTCCTCCAAAATTGCATCCTTGCATTTATTGTAAAATTCATTTATTAGGATACAATTCCCACCTTTAATGCAATTCATTAGATATAGTAATTCATATATCCACTCTACTTGCACATGGTACTGTAAATCAGATTCTAAATACATCCCCAAAAAAAGACCAAGACTTTTGTGCTTTCATCACTTCACACATCGCAATGTACTTTATTTTGTTAAGCTTTTACTGCACTCTCCCACCTTTACTCTTTCTTGTTTTCACTGTCACCTTGGAGACCTTGTACTTTGAGAACAACAAAGATATTTGCTTGTCTACTTCAGTGCCAGTGAGACAGGATTTGGTGAAAAGGGGTGCTATCTTTTAATAGAGCTATGTCTAAGTAAGCATATGGTTCAAACATGACCTACCAAGTGATAAACCAAAACAAAGTACTGACGAAGAATTTCTGCTGGGTGTGAGGTTTTTATTTCGTGAATGCTTTAGTGCAACAACTTATATCTTCTTGACATTTAAGATATTTCAGGGCATTCCATTCTGTTCTGAAAATGGAATTCCAGCCCCATTTCAAAGGAAAATAAATAAAAGCAGGCATGTATAATAGTCCTGTGAAGCATTTTAATTTGAGGGTGAATAATTCTATGTAGTAAGCAAAGATGATCTGTGGGGATTAATTTATTAATCAATTAATTAATAAATAATTTTTAAACAATGTCATTATCTTATATCCAGGGTACTGTGTCCAATACTGAACTCCTCAGTATAAGAATATAATTAAAGGATTGAAGCATCTTTTATTTGAGGAAGGGTGAGAATGTTGGGATTATTCAGTTTGAAGAAAGAAAAGCTCACTGAGCTCTCATCCCTCTATTTAAATAACCCATAGGAGTGTGCAAAGAAGACAGATCCAGACTTTTTCAGTGGTGCTTTATGACAGGACAGGAAGTAATGGACATAAACTAGAAAAACATGATATACTTTCCATGAACAGGGTTACTAAGCACTGGAACAGGATGCCCAGGGAGGTTATGGTTAATTATCACTAGAAATATTGAAAACTCATCTGAACCTGATTCTGGGGAGCCTTCTTGAAACTACACTGCTTTAGCTTTGTGTATGGGACTATAACCTCAAATATCCTGTAATTATATGTATTATAGACAGAAACTTTCAGGGCAATTGAAAACTCACCCAACATCACACAAGCATTTCAGATTGTTATTATTTCTTTGTTGTCAGAAGCTTACTGACAGTTACTGAAAATTACACAGGCTTACAAAATACTAATGGCATTTCAGTAGTTAAGTTTCAAGTAGGAAGTAAATATATTTTGTAAGTCCTTGTGAATGACTATTGAAAAACTGTATTGCATCTTGCTTAGAAGTCGTATGAAGTTAACAAAATCTTAGAACTTCTGAAATGCTCAAAACACTTCAAAAGGATTGGTGTGCAGTGCCAGTGTACTTCCCTAGATACCAATGAGTTCATGAAAACCATTTATTACTTTATTGCTTTCCAGAATTCAATAACATACTAGAACACAAAATCCACAAATCCTTTATTGTCCTAATTATATCCCATATTAAAAATAATGCTGTATTCTTGGTTAGGCTGACTTGTGGCAAGGTTTAATATTTTTATTGATAAAATCAAGAATTGGCTCTGGGAGATCTAGGAGCACTACGGAGAGTTTGTAAAAATTTGGGCAGTTAAGGGTCCAATACTTGCCTTTGTAAAACTGGTGTAACCTTGTGACATGGAGAACAGGACTGTAAGATTTAGAACTAGATGAGAAAAATACATCAAAATTATTTGGGCTTATCCACTGAGTGATCCTCACTGCTCCACCATGGCATCAGTCACTTATCTACTCTGTTTCCTGTAGAGCAGATCAATAGTCTATCTTGCTTCTTGTTAAAATGTGAACTCCAGTTGATCTTGGCCTTGTAGAAAAACCAGAGAATGTGACAATTTGGTTCTGTTTTTCTTTTTTCTACTAGAGACTTTTAACTAAATGATGAAAAGAAAAGCAAGTTCCTCAATTCTTATATGAAAATCCCAAAGAACTGAAAATATTGTGATAATTAGATATTTCACAGATCATGTCATATTAAAACTTATTTGAATATGTTTGATATTTTCTCATTTTATCAAGAAATGACTAAAATAACACAGAAGAAGGCTTGTTATATTTTGCTCAGTCCAAAATAATTAATTTAAATACATACCTACAAATCCTGCTGTTCAGCACCTTTGATAGAAATAGTTATCTAGGCCATCATTTATATTTTACACAGTTCTAATGCTGTTTTCAGGGAAATACGAAGTAGGTGTTTATCAGGTTAAAGTATTAAGGAACAAACTCTGATAAATACTCATCATTTATATTTCTCTGAAATAAAGTCTTTGGAAAATATTTTAGCTTTATATTTGTTTAATAGTGGACCATATCCTATTAAATACCATCATAAAGCCATGTAGTTACCTTGCAATTCTAGATATTTAGACAAAATTATGCTTTTACATCCAGTAAAAAAAATAAGCACAGGAAAATGGACAGATTAACCATCTTGAGAGCCCACTGGTGCCTCCACAGTATTTCAAAATGTCTGCATATAAAAGCAGTACTTTGTTTCCTTTTTAAAAGTAAGGATACATCTTGGATTTTTCTGACATCTGTATTTATTTTCTGCTTTACTCTATAGTTATCTTCAACCACAGAATAACCAAAATTAAAAGAATGTTCCTTTTTGCTTTAAAATTTCAAACAAAATACCTCTTAGCCAATCTCTTACTGCATTGCCAGCATCAATGGCTTGCCATGTGAAAAGCAAATGAGAGAGCTCATCTTGTTTATGCTGGAGAAGAGATGAGTGTGAAGGGATCTTATCAATGCATACAAATGTCTTAAAGATGGGTACCCAGAGAATGGGACCAGTCTCTTTTCAGAGGTGCCCAGTGACAGGATGCAGGGCAACTGGGGAAAACTAAAACACAGGAAGTTTCATCTGAAGATGGAAAAAAAACCTCTTTAGTTTGAGAGTGACTGAGCACTGCAACAGGTTGCCTAGAGATGTTGTGGAATCTCCTCTGCAGATACTAAAAATCCACCTGGACACAATCCTGTGCAGTCTGTTCTAGGTGAACCTGCTTTCGTTGCTCTGGATGATGTCCACAGGTCCCTTCCAATCCCAACCATTCTGTGTGATTCTGTGATATTAAATAAAATACATGTGTCCATTCTGAGGCTGTTCAGGCTAACCTAACAGTATTTTTTTTTTCATATTCTCAGTCTCAATATCCATTTATCTGTCTTTTTCCATCTGATTTTCTTTCTGTGCTCCTAAACTGTCTGCCATTTGTTAGAGATTGCTTTTGTTCTAATAAGTGAAAAGCACCTAACATGATAATGCATCTGAATGTGGTTCCAGTAAAATGAATAAAAATATAATACTGGATAGCTCTGGTCTTTATCACCTTGGAAAGCTCTGTTGATTTTTTATGTAAAGTAATTAAGCATTAATTAGATCCCAAAGCCTCCAAAGCAAACTCGGGGTATTAGTGTTTAAATTGCTGCATTAGTTTTGTCCTTTTTATTCTAGCTCTCATTTCTTTGTACATAAAATACTAAAAATTAATGGAAATGTTTTGAAATCTGGTGTTTTTTTTGGAGTTGTTTTGTTTGGTTTGGTTGAGTTTTTTCATTGATTGGTTTTTGGTACTTTTTTTTACATTTTATTTTTTCTCCCAAAGGAGAATGTTTATGAAGATTATTTTTTAGTGAAAAGATATTTTGTTTCATTTTATGCATTGATTTTTATTCTGATAACTTAATGAAGTGCACAAATTTTATTTGTCATAAATATAGATAAATATATATGTCCAATCTTATCTATAAGACAGTGAAGGAGGACTGGAAGGAAATATGGCTGAAGACTACCTGTTTTCCTTCAAGATATGTGCAGTCCTGCAATTTTCTGGTGGTAAAAAACCCCCATCTTTTATGTATGGCCATTTGAACTTTCACAATGATGGCCTAAAAATAAATATGTTTCAGGTTTGTTGGTTTTGGTCTTTTTGTTAGCAGGTAGTCCTTTAAATTGACAGAAATAGGCCCAACGAGTTTGATAATTAGATGCTGAAACTGGACAAGAGTAGGCTTTAAACATGGAGGTAATAAATCATCGTTTAACTGATATAGGGATGTGATATATTCTCATAGTTTCAGCCTTTTAAGTCAAGGTTAGACATCATTGTATAGGGCATTCTGTTCCAAAAGCAAAAGAAATATTTCTTAGCTGGGGTTCTTTCATTTGCATTATGAAGAACATTAAAATCAGCAACAAAAATTGGTCTTCTGGAGTTAAAAACTATTTATCTAAAAATATATGTATATGGGTTAAATTATCAGCTGTACGCCACTCCCAAAATCTACATCTGATTTGAAACATTCATAATACCTGCTTGGACTCCAGCCTGTAGTCCAGAGACTTTATGAGTTTCTTCATTTCTTATCCATCAGCTCTGTGAGGATGCTTTAGATGCTATCAGGCAGCATAAATATAGTTTGTGGTTCCAAATACATATGTTTAGGCAACTGAATTTATGTCTTTTTATCAGATTCTGGATCATCATAGCAAGTTATTCAAGTTCACTGACAATTCTCATCTGATTGCAACATGTCCCAGACTCAATATAAGCATTATGTATAGGTGAGACGATGGTGCTTAAGTGTTAGCTCAATGGCAGAACAAAACCAGGAACCTTACTAAATGCATCCCCTTTTAATTATGTTAGAACACTCCTGCTTATTCACCTGCCAGCTTGATATATTCTTGCTTTGCTTACAGCACAAAGGTACGATTTTTACAAGGAGGATTTGAGGATAGTCCATCCTTTCCCCTTCAGAATCCCTCCTCAATGGTGTTCAGGACATTTTTCCCATGTTGATCTGGACTCAAAGCCATTAGAAATAAGCAGGCACTGAGAACAAGTTTCCTGTGGTCAGGATAGATGGTATCAGAACTATTCCCTTAAGCAAAGGCAAGGTGTTGTGAAGCACTTCTGTCCATGCTTTTAGTATGCTCTAACTCCGGTGTTACTAGAAAATTCTGTGCAATATAAAACAGGAAAGAAAAAGAGAGACATTTTGATGGCTTGTTTTGATAATTTTTAAAGGTTTACTACAAAATTGTTTTGTGTGGAATTATTTCTGCTTTTGTAAGAAATGAGAAGTAACTGGAACATACTGCAAGCAGATGCAATAGAAGAGAAAACTTTGTAGGTTGTAATTAACCTACAGCCAATTGATTGCTGCAGTTCTCCAGCCCTTGCAATGATAGGGAATATTGTATAAGACTTCTATAGGCTCAGATGACAATTTGATTATAAGAAGTGGAGGAAAAATTGAACTGAAGGATGGGATAAAGTTTCCTGTGGGATGTAGAGAGGCAGGCATTATCTATACCTCATGCAGGTGATAGAAATACTGAGTAATAGAAATCTGAATAGATAAAAATAATGATTAAAGGGTATTGTAAGGAAAAAAAAATAGAGAATCTTGTCAAAGTCAGTCTTGTTAATGGGATCTGATAAAATATCTAATTAAGCAGTAGGAATTTCAGGGCATAATAAAAACTACATAAACAATGAGACATGGAAGTGACATTAAACAAGGCAACATATATATGCATGCAGCATATATGCATATATATGTGCAGTTGAATAATTGGAAATACAAATACAAGGCTGCAAGTAAAGCAAAATGAAATAATTTATATTGAAAGACAGACATGAACGAAGGAAATTAGTCAAACTCTTGAAAAGACTCATGTTTAAAAAGGACAAAAGCATGTGTTTAAATTCCAGACATTAATTTTTCAAGAATCAGAGTTAGATTAGGAAAGACCAACAAGATCTTGAAGTCCAGCCTTTAACCAAATACCATGAAAGTACAGAATTAAAGGATGTTAAAATTGTAATGCATTCTAAATGAACATAATATCTGTCAGATATACAGAAATACAGTGGAGCAGAAGCAAGCACAGGAATTGTATCTGCAATGTGCAAGAAACATTCAAGCAGAGGAATATTAAAATGTTAAATATTAAGGCAGATCTAGTATTTAGAGACTTTTTTATGCTATAACTTAGCATGTGTGCATACACACATATAATGATGCAGAATGACCTACCACAGCATGTAGAAATATATTACAATTGGTCTGGTCTTTTTATCACAGATAAAAGTGAATTAGACTCAGTGTGCTAAATAGCATCATGGAAGAGGACAGAGAGAGAGAGGACATTTTATTTTCAGGTGTGTATATAACACTATGACACCATCCATCTCTAAGTCAGTATGAACAGTATTAGGGCAGTAGAGTCAGATGTTACTAGTGAGAAGTCCCTGGGGTAGGTCTACACATTTCTTACCAATGAATAGATATTTTAAATGGAATGTTGGTCTGAATTCAGTGTTTACCTGTCAGTATACTGTCTGAACACACCAAATGAACTTTGTCTCTTGGGGTCATCTGTGGAAAGGAGTGAATTGCCAACTCATTTAACAATTGCAAAGAATTTTAGGTGCTGACAGCTCCGTTTGAGGCTTCTGCTCCTCAAGGATTTGGCAGATACGAGCAGTAGATTATCTGAGCTTAGACACCCCAACTCTCAGTCCTTGCTCCATCTGGCAGTGCAATTTGATCTCATTGTTCCAAATAGCCAATTAACTGCAATAAAGATCCCTTAAAACTAGAAAAAAACAGAAAATATATTAATGTAGACCACAAAGCTATACAGATAACATAAATAAAAACTATGCTTTCACTCCCATCTGTAGCAATGTATCTGAACAACTTAGGCCACAGTGTGCTCCAGCCAAACCGTCTGTAGAATTTCTTCTCAGACCCTCTGGAATTTGTCAAGGTTGCTGAGACATAAATGGTTCTAAAATAAGAAAGAAGAGGCTGAGAAACAGAAAAACAAGACCACAAGGACCAGATAACAGAGGGTGGTCAAACACCTGGACTGTGACCCATCACGTATCCTGAGAAGTGCGTGCTGAGCGCATGGACAGGATAGAGGCACCGATCAAATAACGCCTGATCGCGTGTGCAGTACTTTTAGAATCTGTAAATAAGTGCATAATGTAAACAATAAATGGCTTCTGTGTAATCATATTGGTTCGTTGGTCAGAGGTCCCGAGCCCCTCTCCCCTCTATGAAATATGCCAAATCAGACTCAATATATGCAGTAGTGAAGAGGTGAGCTTCAGTAGAGAGGGTATTTATTAAGAAAAAGAGATTACTCATGTTATCCCCATTAATTTCTTTCAATGTCCCTTTTAATCAGTTAAATATAGGAGTATGAGAGAACAAAGACATATATAGGAAAATAAGTATTACGACAAAGGTAAGAAAATTTTACTGATGGCCATCCGTGCTCATGCTGTTAAGTGATAAAACAAAGAAATATTCTGCTTTAAAGCTTTTGTACTCAGGGTTCAACTTTGTTTTTGCAGGTGTGGTCATGTTGCATTTAGCACAGATTTTTACCTGGCTAATTCAAAGAATTACAAATAATTTATGACACATATGAAGGTAACTGCTAAATTTTTGTAGGTAGCTGAATTCTAAGGGCATCTATGATACAAATTCTGTAAACCTAAAGATTCATTAATATTTATATAATCAGTTGTACATCATATTGATTTTTAATCCTAGTACTATGCATAATATATCACTGCAGTTTATAATTTGTATTGCAAATATAAAGAATTGAAATCAGATCCAATTTTTCAATTCCGGAATTAGTTATTGATAGAAGTAAGGCAAAGATAGGACCGAGAAGTTTTTTTCCTTTATGACTGACGTAGTCTGTGACTGCAATTAAATTCATATTGGCCAGGTGTGATCTGTTCTTTGCTGCTCAAGAACAGTGCTCTTTTTTGTTAATTTTTTGCTGACAGTAGTAGGTACTATTTAAAACAAGCAGGAGTCAAAGTCTAATATTATGTAAGCAGATTCTTCTAGATATTTTCTGGGAAGTGTTCTTTTAAGTATTTGTCAGGAAGTGTAATGATCGAGCAGTGAGTAATGGGTACAAACTAAAAGAGAGGAAATTCAAGCTAGCTATTAGAAAGAAGTTTTTAGTGAGTGTGGTGAGACACTGGAACATGTTCCCAGAGAAGTTTTGGATTCTCCAGCCATGGGTGTGTTATTAGTTGGATAAGGCCTAGTGAGAGGTGTACCTGCCTATGGTAGGAGGGTCAGAGGGAGATGATTGTCTTGGTTTGAAAAGACAGATGTCTGCAAAGGAAGGTAGAAACCTCCCTTGAAATGGAAAAAAAATAAACCACCCCCTTCTATGAATTATTATAATCTTGAAATCAAGGGGCTCTCAGGCAAAGATATGGGAATAGGAATAACAATTCTTTCCTAAGGATTTTTTTTTGTTTAAAAATGCAGTAGTACGAAAAGAATGAAAACCAACAAAAACCAAACCACTGAAAGAGTCAGAATACAACCTGACACCCTGTTGGTCAGGGTAGCAGTCCAGTTAAATGGTGGCTGGAATCCTCCTGCAGTGACAGATGTGGTTCTATTGAAGCAGTGATCCTGCAGAAGGGTGTAGTTTTCCTCTGGAGGTCTGGTGGTGTAGATGGGTCTGGTCTCTCCTCTGGGAATCCAGTGGAGAAAGGCTACTTGAGTGTTCCAAGTCTCCAAAGATATCCAGGTAGGAATGCTTGGCTCCTCCCCCTGGGTGGAGCATCTCACAGTGGTATGATGTAATTTTATCAGTCATGCAGTGAGACTCAATGGCCCATTAACAGAAGATACCCCCTGGAGGGAGGATGGGTCCTGGAAAAGATAAAGAACACTGCCACACCTGGTTTTAGCAGGTGCTCCATTAACAGAAGATATCCCCCAGTTATGAGGGATGGGTCATGAAAGAGATAAAACAGCCCCACCTGGTTTCAACAGATACTAATAGAATGCACACTTTTGGTTACATCTTGCATTGCAACCCAAGACAAAGATCTTTAAGATCAATTCCAAAAATGTATGATCCTATGATCCAATGAGAGTAAGATTACAAAGTATAAGACAGTGTTTAATACCAAGTTTACTTTCCTGAGATTAGCTGATGCTGTGACTTGGATTTAAATGAGTGATACAGCAAAGTATGTGTACCACAATGCAAGTATAAATTACATTTAATGTCGTACAGTAATGGAAATATACAGCTGAATTGCAATAGAAATGTGATACCTGTAATCTGTTGCATACTCACTGTCATGATTGTCAGGAAGGAATTTGTGAGTTGAAACATACTTAGTCCTATTGCTCTGTGCTGATTTTGGCCTAGGTAACTTGTATGGGGGTATTGTTTGGATTTGTGCTAGAAACAGTGTTGTTAATATGGAGGTATTTTAGTTATTGCTGAGCAATGACTGACTCTTACACAGAGTAAGGTCTCTTCTGTCTGTCACACCACCCCCACCCTTGAAAGCAAAGGATATCCCATTCTACATGGCATCATGCTCAGCATTTAAAGTTGGGGGAAGAAGTAGAAGAGGAGGACATTCAGAGTGATGGCATTTGTCTTCCCAAGTCCTTGCTACACGTGATGGAACCCTGCTTTCCCGTGGATTGCTGAACAGCCGCCTGCAATGGAAAGCAGTGAAAAAATTCCTTGTTTTGCTCTGCTTGTGTAGCTTCTACTTTACCTATGAAACAGTCCTTATCTCAATCAGAGTTTTCTCACTTTTCTCATTCTCCCTCCGTCTTGACACAGAGGGGAGTGAGTGAGTGGTTGTGGGTGAGGCTAAATCACAATGGCTTTCTTTGGAATTCCTCTTGATCCTTGTCCACATTTTGAGTTGCCGGGAAATAAATCTACATTTCCGTACTTGTCTCACTAACTCAGGAATATATTTGCACTCTTCTGATAAACTCAGGTACAAATAGTTACAGAGCTGGTTCATTCATTTGGCTGATATAACTGCTTGATTTGGTCATCTCATACAGCTAGTTGATTCACCCAGGCGATTAAACCATTTATCTAGATAAAAGGTCATCTTCTAGTCAGCTTTGTGTTAAGTTCATCTTTCCTCCTCAGAGCTGTCATCTGTTTTAGAGATTCATTTATTGGTCACAGCAGGTTGAAAGTATTTACTTGCTGTTCATATTGCTATGCAGCTGTTCTTCTACTTGCTCTATTTTTGTAGCAGAATGACACTACAAATAGAATAATCATTTTAGTGACTGCTCTGTGACAACACATTCCTGTTCTTAGGTGTAACAAATAAGCAAAGGAAAAAAAATTGAAAACTATGTAGAAAACCTAGCAAGGAGCTGGAAGTGGAGACTGGTTAAAGCTATCCAAGATTGCAGAAAGTTAATCTAATATTTTTATAGGTAACCTACACACAGCTTGCTACTTAGAAACTGTGGTTTTTTGTAGGTCATCAAACATAAAGAGAAAAGGTTAATGAAGTAAAACATCCCCGGAAATGGTTCTCCTGAGAGAGACGCTTGGGAGTTTCAGAGATAGCCAGTGACTGTCCAGTTCTGAGAACTGACAGCTCTGTAAGCTATTCAGAGCTAAGTTCCACCCCCGTGAATACCATTGTGAAGCCCGGGAAACTCTGAACTCGCTCTCTTGGGTTTCGGCGGCTGAAGGTGACAGAGCCGTGAGTGGGGGGGGGAAGCCCGGCCCGACCCG
>VWYI01003416.1:15293-38753 GCA_013399455.1 Anthoscopus minutus
TTTGTGAAGATGCAAGCCACAGAGAACTGTTCTTGTGGACATATCTCCAGAGTGTTGAAAAAGAAGACTCTTTGCCCTATGTGAAATAGAGAAAGATTGTTGTAGAAGTGATATCTGATTTTAAAAATCCCAGATTTCGTTTTTGTGTTGTCAAGTGGAAAAGAGATGAGTGGGTGAGGGAGGGAAGTGTTCTCAAGGTTTCAGTTGGACTTTTCCTTGTTATTTCCTTTTTAGTTTGTTTTGTTAATAAATTTCCCTTATAGTCTTAAGTTTAAGCCTGCATTTTCCTTTCCTCTAAAATCATATCTCACAACAGAACATGGGTGGGCTAGTGGGTTTTGGCTAGCTCTAAACCCACAACATTCTTTGGTGCGTTGGCCGGGAAATTTCAAATTGGCAATTTTAAAACCACTACACAGCTGTGGGTTTCAGTTCTGCTGCAGAGAAATCTCTGTAGTTTCTCCCTATATCTATCTCTCATCCTCGCTTTGAATAGAAGAAATGAGGCACAAGATAGTTAGCTACAGTCAGATTGTTCTGGTGAGCACATAAATCATTCTGATAGATTCTTTACATTATTCATTCTCACACAATAAGGAAAGGCAGAAGAGACTCGTGGAGAACACATCAACTCTACTTTTCATAGAGAAGACACTCTTAGTGTCATGCATGTATGTAGCTAGTATGACTTGTATCTGGACAATTGTTTGTTATTGTGTAGTTTTCCTAAATTGTTCATAAAATACTAAGAAGACCAGCTGCATTATGGAAGAAATGTAAATACCTTGAGTAAAGGTTCTGCATGAGGTATTTTGTCTTTCATAGTAAACACAGGAAAGTAGCATCAATTCTTTTAGAGCTACAGGAATAACCAATTATGTTTAAAAGCCTGTTAGAGTAAGGGAAAATAGCTTACTTCTATTTGATTTGTAGTTCAGATGGTTATGTCTACAGTACCATGTTAACTCAAGGCTTCATTTGGCACTCCAATTCACAAAACAACTATGCCAACTCAAAAGACTTCAGTGCATCAACTCATTTACTAACTCAAGATGTTATCACTTGAAGCTTATAAATGAAGCAAGACTAGTGCAACAGAATACAGCCCCCAAACCAGGCTTTGCCTTACCATGGATTTGCCTGAAGTTCATATCCACAAAAATGCTTCACTTCTACATTCCTATGTTCTTCTCAGCAGAAAAACTAGGCGCAGCTATGTCAGAAGGGAGTCTTATAAGTGGGAGAAAAGCATAAGAGATCACTGGAAAAGTATGTTCATTCTGCCAAAATGTGATGTGAATGTGACAGTGGTAAGCCTCAAGTGAACCAAGACATATGATTTTGATGAAAATAGCTCAAGTACAAGTCAGCATGTCATAACCTACATTCAGGAGTGCATACTAGCAGCAGCATAGGTTTGTAATAGAACTAGTAGAGTCCAGGAAAGCTTTCTCTGCTGGTAGATAAATAGTAAGGGATTATGTCTGTTGTAAACAGTTTAATGATTCAACAGATAATACAAAGTTGAAGAGAAAGATTGGTGAATCCATGCTTAGGAGGATTTTATGCTAATGTTTTCCTACTTTCTAAGTTGTGTAGAAAAGAAAACATAATCCATTATTATCTTCAATTTCTCTCTTCTGAGGATAGAAATTCAAGCAAACACAGTTCAAGTTGCCTTTGTGTTGAGTATTAAAGAAGCTACCTGAGATTCTATTTACCTTTCTTATTTTCTTACATTTACCTTTCTTATTTTCTATGTTTAGTCTGCTACAATTTCAGGACTTAAACCATTTATTAAAAGGTAGAAGCAACAGTAATCCTTCTTCCACTCTAATTTATGAGACTGAAAGAGATGCAGTCATTTATAGCCCATAAGATTTTAATCTGTCTATATGAAAAGATGGAACTATTAAAATAAATTGAAATAAAAAAAAATGTATTTTATTATATAAAAAAAAATTATTTCAGGATCACTCTTACCTCTGGTCCCTTTCAGAAGGCTGGGGATGGGCAAGAGACTGGGAGTGGACATAGCCAAGACAGCTGACCCAAACTGAACAATGGGGTGGTCCATAGTGTGTGATGTTATTCTCAGCCCAGGGTAAGAAGGAGGTGAATATTTGTGGTCATGATGTTTGTCTTCCCAGGTAACATGTTCATGTGCTGAGTTAAATAGGTATCTTCCTGACAGTAGAAAGTAGTAGAAATTAAGTAATTAAGAAAGAAGAATTTTGTATTTTGTTTTGCTTCCAAAAGTAGCTTTTGCTTTTCTTATGAAACTTTCTTTGTCTTGAAGCAAGTATCTTTGTGATGCTATAATTTTTTACTCCATCACCTTGTAGAAGGATATGAACGAATGAGAGGATAGGTATTTGGCTTCTGGTTGGGATCAACCCACCACAGCTGCAAATGAACATGTAGAACATCATCTACTTACCTTCAATCAGATAAATCAGTCTATAAATAAGATCTGTTATCTAGAATACTAACTTACAAAAGTTTTGTAAAGTGTTCAGTCATTGCATTTAGTATTATATTTATAAAAAAAAAATCCATAGTGTGAATAAGAAACAATGCCTCTTCGTTTGACTACAATATAAACACTATAATGATCTGAGAACTGGGTCTACTGGATGGAAAAAAAAGCTCACACTAAACCAGAGTTTAATTCCTTTTCATAATTACTGAAGCTTAGCTTTATAATTTTAAAAAAGACTATTAGAAGTCTGAGTTTTCTTATGCTTGAAGGAGAAATCCTTCCCAAAAGAAACGATGTCCATGGTTCATATTTTCATTCTAACAAATCTGCTTTTTTACTTCCCTTACAATTTCTGTTACGAAGCTGCAGCATCTCCCAGCTTCATCCAATGCACTGATGAGCAAAACAATTCTGCTTCCTGAAGATGTCCAGCATCACTTCTGACGACTTGGAATATACAAAACATTGATGTCTGGCAAATGGTACAAAGTGCACACAGGATAATAATATTCTTCTACAGCAGTGTCCAGAGGTGAAATGGATTTGATGGCATATTCACACACATGTGAATAAATAGCTTTAAAGAACCCTATTATTCATTGACTTTATGGGAACATAGACACCAAGGACAATGAGAGTATCTGTGCAGATATCTAAACATAGCAAAGATAACAGGGTTCTCAAGGACTGTATCAGCTAAAGGGTAATAGAAAATGAGTTAGAAAATGAGGTGCAGGAAGCTGTGGGATTCTTGCTGGCTGTCTCCTGGGGTAGCATATGGAGTATGTCTGCTGTTTAAAAAGGGCAAGACAGCATAGAACTGTTTTCACTGAATCCTTACCATGTTAGCAGAATTTTCAAGAAAAGAAAATAACCACCTAACTGTAGGGTCAGCTAAAGTATTTCTGAGGCTAACATTTGCTAAGCATAAGCTAAAAGAAGATTATATGGTTAACCTGAGTCATCAGTGCAGACACAGACACATGAATTAAAGTAATATTTTTTTCTTTTAAAGACACATATAATTTGATTGACTACCTGAGAACACATTGTCTGGTATAAATTGCCATACGTTTTTAGAAGCTCCTGAATCTACCTAATTACTTCACTAAAAGATATTTCTGGCTATGATAATATCTGTGTTTGTGTCTTAAACAGAAAAGATCATTTTGTATTTGCTACAATACAAAAATACAACCAACATTGATAAGACCACAGCACTAAAGTTCTTTCAGTTATTCTTCTATACTAGTACAATTGCAATTTGCGTAAGGAACAAATACTAGATGCTAGAGGCTATTCAAATGAGGTTTGCTTTTTTTCACTGCTCCCAAAAAGTCAATCTATTTTTGAGCCAAATCAGAAGATGAAAAGTTGTTGCTTTCATTATTTTTATTATATACATTCAGAGTTTATAAATGATGATTTTTCATAGCAGGGCTCTCAAGGGGACTTTAGTTGTTTGGTTTTTTTTAATTAAAATTGCCCTTTTTATGCACATCCAAGAATCAAACTGCGAATAACAAATGTCACTATTACATAAACAATGTTCTATCCTTGCACAAAGTCTCTGAAAATATTTTTTCTTATTTAGATAACAAATAGGTGTGATTGTCCTATTTACAAATTTGATAGATATCTGCCATATTGTTTTAGCTTTCCTGACTTTTTAAATTCTGATATTTCTCATCTGCATTTTATATGTCAGAATTAAATATGAAATATAAATTCTAATTTTAACAGTATGGCAGAAATTTGTCTTCTGAGCAAAGTCTTGAAAAGCAGAATTATCAACCTACATATTAAGTGCTTACAGTAAGTCCTAATCACAGGAAGATAATTGGCATTTAGAATTTTGGTGGCATTTTTGGTTTTTTGTTTGCTTGTTCATTTGGTTTTGGATTTGGGTTAGAGGATTTTTTAATTATGATTAACGGTATATATAACTTCATTTTTGTAAAAATTGTAATTTTTTTTCCCCTTGATATTATAAGTGACATTATACTGGCTTTCTTTGAGGAATGTGGATGAGTATCTGCCTTTTATTTTGATGCTGTCACCATACTCTACACAGAAGCTGTGTTAGGCACAATCCCAGCCTAGCCTAGAAATAATGTCACATTCAGGAATTCAACATTGGTTTTATTTTTTGTTTTCATCCAATTAGTTATTATAAAACATGCATGCCTTCAGGTGGGTAGAACCCAGCTCTGCTTAGTGGATAATTCCTTCAAATTGAAAGCTAAACACAACTTTCTGGGTAAGTATTCTGACAATTGGATTGGTATGCAACAGATGTGGAGGCAAACCACAACTAATTGATCATGATTCTACGATTTGTTTCAACTGAAAAATTTCTACATTTGGTCGATTTTCAGAGAATGATATTTTGTTCTTCTATCATAACAGAGGATGAAAACTAATTTTGAGATACTTGCAGATGATTTTGAGTTTTACTGCATAATATGTAACAGAAAAAATGTGATTATTTGTGTTGGTTTATCACAGCCTGGCTTTTTTTCATGGGAGGGGAAAGCCACAGAGGTGGATTCTGAGAGAGAAACTCTTTGAAGCTTCTACTACATCCAGCAGAGCCAGTCCCTGAAGGCTCTGATGACAGACATGCTGCTGCTCCAAATTAAGAAGTCGGTAATGCCTCTGTGATGACATATTTAAGAATAAATAAAACACATGCAAGTTGTTCTTCCCAGGGTGAGGAGGTGGCCACTGGGGGCCACCTTGGCACGACCAGCGCTGGGAGCAGCCATGCTGCCGGGGGCACGTGGCCATGTCCGGGGACATGTGGCCGCTGATATCTGCACAGCTTGCAGGGAACTCCACCTGCTCAGCTGCTTTTAACCAGCTGTGCTGCCAGCACAATGGCAGAGGCTGTGGCAGTGGCTTCTCCTTTTTGGTGCCCTGCATGAAAAAAGGCACTGAATGGAGCCGGCGCCCCGGCCGAGCCCGCAGGACTGGCAGCGAGGGGCATGGTGAGCGATTGCCCAACACCGAGGCCTGACAAAATCAAGTTCTCAGTGCTGCAAAGTCCTGCAGAAATCTTTGAACTGGTGGAATTTGCTGGCAATGGTACCGATGAGCAGCGGGGTTTTTTCCCTTGGAGAAAAAGGAGGAAGTGAAGACATGTGAAAGGGACAACAAGGTCACACAAAAATCAGTGAAAGGAAGGAGGGACAAAAGGCGCTCCAGGCGTTAGGACTGAAACTCATCTGCAAGCCATGGTGAAAACTGTAGTACAGCAAATTGTGTCCCTGTAATTTATGAGGTGCATGGGGGGATACAAAAATCCCCTTGCAGCCCGTGGTGAGTAGATACTATAAAAACTGTAATCTAGTGGGAGACCCAAACAGAGAAAGAAGACCCTTACTTCCAAACTAGAACGGCTCATCCTTAGAAGACTCCACCCCATGAACTAATGACTGATGCAGAGCAGTTTTGGGAAGACTGTTTGCCCATGGAAGGGACTCCTGTTGCAGCAGGTTAGGAGGGACTGCTATTTGTGACAATTAGAACCATGCTAGAAAAGTTCACAGAGAAATGTCTCCTATGGGAAGGACCCCATTGCATAGCAGAAGAGACTCACCCCCTAAGTGAACTGAAGTAAGATTTTTTGAGTGAGAAACTGACCAAAACCCTCGTGTCCTGTCTCCCTGCACTGTCTGTGAGAAGGAGAGAGGGGCTAGGAGAAAAAAAGGTGTTTTAAAGGCTTATTTTATTCCTCATTATCCTCCTCTGACTCTATTAATAATAAATTTTCTTTATACTGTGTTAGTTTAAATATGTTTTGCTCTAATTTTTCTCCTAATCCTCATCTCAACTCATGAGCCCTTCATTTTTTCCCTTTCCTCTGTTCAGCTGTAGCAGAGGTGAATGAATGAATGGTTTTCATGAGTCCCTGGCTTTGGCCAGTGTCAAACCAAAATTCTATTACAAAATACTTAGGTTCAATATTATTTTCCTGTTATACAGAGTGATAACTTCTGTAGTAATCTAATCACTAAATATGTTCAATTTTTATGGAAAAATAAGTACAATTTGTGCATTAGTTTTCTTTTAATCTGAACATAATGAAACAGTCATGTTCTGAAGTTCATAAAAATAATAATCTTCAAATTAAATATTACTTAAATGTTTTTCACATTCTAACTTCCTAAACAGGGAAACAAAAAACTTTTTATATTTTTTTATTTCCTCAGAAAAATACAATGCTTTGAATTAAATAATGTTTTATTTATATTAATAGTACATGCTAACAATCTGAAAAAGATATTCAGAGGAAGGAAGAATTTTAGCAGACGATTTGGCATCTTAAAGCATCCTTTTATACTGTCAGGCTATTGCTGAGCATTTTCTATTTCTGCTCTGGCTAAAGGCAAGTGCAGGGACTTGGCCTTTTCCAGAATCAGATCCAACTTCGTTACTCCATTGAGCTAAGATAAAACTAACATTTATTTAGTTGTAAACTATTTGTATGCATATGTAATATCCAATATCAGGATTAAAAATACTACATCTGTATAAAAATTACCTTTCTGAATAACCCTTGGAAAATTCTTCTTAATTTTAGGCACTACTTTCATCTGAGGATTAACCAGAAATTACTAAATCTGTTTGCTTCAGCTTCCATTTCCAAATCAGTCCACTTACATGGGGATATAAATTCTTACTTAAAGGAAAATGGCAGCACTGGGTATGTTTAGTGCTCAGAAAAAGGAGGAAAAAACATCTTATTCTTGGACTTCTATCTGAAAACCAAGAACAAAGGGATCTATTGAAAAAGTAATAGATGCTTGCAATAGTACATTTTTGTTTTCTTTTGTTATTGTTACAGTTCAGGAAAAAAAAAGGCAGGTGGAATATATGTCTGATTTATAACCAGCTGTTTGTCATTTAAAAAAACAAATCATTACTTCTGATTTTCCTCAGTGCAATAAACTTTGTTGGAACTTTTCAAACTGAAATGAAGACAGATCACACATCTGAAATAAAATGAAAGGACAGAGAGGAAGTTTTGTCCTGAAATGTTGGTACATAACTGTGTTATAGCATAGTAGTTTTCTGGGTATTATTGAGAAAATATGCAACATAATTTTGTTTAGAATTATGTCATGCCATATATCTTCATTAATTACATTACCTTAAGCAGAATTACATTATTGCAATTCTAATTACAATAATGAGAAATTTAATTTCCAAAAAATCAATTTTCAAGTGATACAACTTTGATAGGAAAACATATGACTGACAAAATAAGTAGTAGTTGGCTAAGCTGCTATTTGGTTTTATTACCAGTATTGCAGTAAATATTTCAGTATGGGCCATAAAAACATTTTGCATGGTTACTATTGAGTTATGCCTGAAGCTTCATGACATGAAATGATAGACTGAAACAGTACTAAAAAAATCTGAATAATGCTTGAGTTAGGTAAGTGTCAATATTTCAAGGATTTATCCCAAACATATATTTTTATATGTAATATTACCCAAGAACTACACGAGGATGAGTATAGCATTTCATTATGATGTTAGATTGAATGTAAGGTTTTTCAGGGTGACAGAAGTGTATTTAAATATGGCACCACCTTGCACTTCCATGAAATAATATATTTCCAAATCATGTAGAAACTTTTAAGAATCCATCCATTGTGCTGTAACAGGTAAAGTGTAGCTATACTACATAGCAGTTAATAGTGGAGGTGAAGACAGAAAGGAGGATTTCACATATGTGCTCTGCAAGTGGATGCAAGTTTTTAGTAGTCCAAGATACTTGAAGAATGTGTAGTAGTTTTAAAATTGCCAATTTGAATTTCTCGGCCAATGCACCAAAAATGTTGTGGGTTTAGGACTAGCTAAACTCACTGGTACACTTACTCATTTCTCTGTTGTGATATATGATTTTAGGAGAAAGGAAAACAGGCTCAAACTTAGACCATAAAGAAAGTTTATCAACAAAACTAAAAAGAAAATGAAAAGGAAAAATCAAAATCAAAATGAAACTTCTAGAACACCTCTCTCCCTTGCCTACCTTTCTTTTTTCTACTTGACAACATAAAATTTGAGATTTTTTAAATTAGTTATCACTTCTACAATAATCTTCCTTCAATTTTCATAGGGCGGGGAGTTTTCTTTTTCAACACTCTGGAGATATGTCCACAAGAACAGTCTTGTGGCTTTGCATCTTCACAAAACAGCAGCTGCTCGGTTTAGAAAAACTCTGCTGTTGTGAAATTCTTCTCATTTTTACAATTGAGTCAATGGGTCATTGTCAACTTATGGGGTGTCATTTTTTAAGGATGAGCTGTTTAAAAGAAAAAGACTTTCTTCACCAATTTCTACAATTATCTTCATCTCTAAGAAACACAAGTCTTTTTTCTCTGCTTCCTGAAACACAGAGTCCTCTTCATTCTCTTTAGAGCATCACTGCTTCTTCAAAGATCTGCTGCTTCTGGTCATCCATTGCCTCTGGTCAGGTTCACACTGAACACTCTATCATCCTCCCATACTTGTTTTTTCTCATAAATTAAAAGAAATACTGTAGTTATTATAGTTCATCTCTGTAGTATTACTAAAAGAACTTTCAGTCTTAATTCTAGGACAGCTCCTCATTCCCCCTCTTCTCATTCTGATACTCTTTCTCAACTGACCCTGTTTTGTTCATGTTGTCACCTTCTGGTTTTCTCACTCAAGAAAAAAATCATGGTCTGCAAGGTTAATCTGTGCACTGAAGAAGTTAACATTTCACCCAAGCCAAGCAGTGGCCAAAGCAGTCACGGTGATGGATTGGATTGCAGCCAGATTGAGGCTCGGCAGCCGCTGAAGAAACCTGCAATGAGAAGAAGGGAGCTCCCGTCCGGGAGCTGCTGAGCTCGGCCCGGCATGGCCCAGGGGAATCTCGGCTCAGCACAGCCAGAGGCGAGAGTGGCCGGAGGCAGGGCCTGGACCCCGCTCCAGCTAGAGGGCTTCTCTTGGCCTCTCATCTCTCCCAAAAGCCACTGAGAGTGAGGAGGTGGCCCGGCCCGGCTAAGCCAGGCCCCGCCAGGCCACGCTGGAATGAGGCCGGGCCTCTCCCCCCCACAGCCCCGACACCTTCAGAAGCTGGAAGCCAAAAAAAGACAGTTTAGAATTTCTCTGGCTTTAAAATAGGTATTCACAGGAATGGATTCTGATTTCTAATGGTTTACAAAGCTGTCAGTTCTCAGAACTAGGCAGCTATTGGCCTTTTTTTGAGCTCTCAAGAGCCTCTCTCAGGAAAACTATTTCTATAAATGTTTTCCTTCCTTCCTCCTTAATATTAACTAATGCCAAACTAACACAGAATGTTGCATTTTAAGTAGCAGAAGCCTGAGCTGAACCATCCACAACTAATGACAGAATATCCAGAGTGGGTCTTAACCCTTTAAATGAATTCAACACAAGCACCTGATTTTAGAAAGAATTGGGCTATTTTATGAGCAAACACTGTTTTAATACTACTTTTTGAACTAAAATTGACAATTTAACATTTTTAGACATTGGTTATTAAAGAGACACCATAATCTGCCATTTTTTAAAATTCCTGCATTTCACACGGCATAGAAGATAAGGTTATGAATGCAAATATCAGTGTTCTTAAATTTGTGTATAAACTATACAAGGAAAGATTTTGAATTACTAATGTGATCTTCCATGATTGCTTGGTCTGTAGTACTGTTGACATTAATTGTTAAATTCCTCCCTTGCAGACCCATATAGTCTACTAAGAAGGAACATACAATAATGAAACAATGGAATGGAATGGAATAGAAATAGAAATAATGAAATAGAAATAGAAATAGAAATAGAAATAGAAATAGAAATAGAAATAGAAATAGAAATAGAAATGAAATAAAAAAGAATAGAATAGAATAGAATAGAATAGAATAGAATAGAATAGAATAGAATAGAATAGGATACAATAGTTGCAAGGGACCTGCAACAATCTTCTAGTCCAACTCTCAGATGCATTGTGTGTGCCTTTTCCTTCTAGACTGGGCAAGGTGACTAAGTTTGTTGTAATCAGAAAGTAGTACATAAGAGTTTCTAATGTTGGCAGGAATAACTGCATTGATCTCCATGAGCTGTAATTTGTGCTGGAATGTTTTACCCACACTGTTTCCATAAGACTTTCTAAAGTGGCTTTCTTATGAATCCATCTGGCAATAAAATACTACTTGCTACATAATCAAATGCAAGCTATGCTTTGTTTTAATGTTAAAATACCATTAAAATATTTTTGCTTTATCTCAAGTCAAATGTAATATTAACAGTATGTATCCTGATTTTCAAAAACAGTTCATACAGGAAGGCTACTAGTAAGCATAGCAAAAAATATGTTCTTTTTATTTCATCAGGGATGTATTCTAAAGAATTCCATTGATAAGGATCTGTTAACAAAGACCTGACAGTTGCTGGGAGCTGAGAGTTAGAAGTGAAGGCAAACAGGGAACCCATCTGTAAAACGATTACCACTGTCGTATCCCTGATCTCAATTAACTGCCAGCTGAAGTCAGATTTTCTTAATATGATTCAGTTTAACATAACAAGAGTAAATAGTTTTGCCATGCAGAACAAACTGATTATTTCAGACACAGTGGAGACGTTACTTAAAATGTCAGGCAGATTATGAATTCATGCTAAATAAGTTAGTGAAAAGATTAATATCAGTGACAACAGTGCTTCCAGATATAACTCCTTATTATATCTAAAATAGGCACGCTTATTTTTTTTTTTCTCTCATTTTTAATTTTTTTCCCCTGGCTAATAGACATTTTCTTTGAAATGCATAATTTTCTGTGCCACTTGAAACTAGCTGGTAAATTGAGATTTTCATCCGTTTTACCAAGATGAAAAGATGTACATATATTACTATGGATTGCTCTTGTTAGTTTTCAGTCCTTAGGTATGAGTCTGTGAGAGCAGGGAAGTCTTTACATTGTATAAGCTGTACTCAAACTAATTTCAGAGAACAATCTCAGGTGGGGTAGGTAGTATTTGCATTCAACCCTCACCACTCCCATGCTTTGATCAAGTTAGCTTTCTTAAATGAAGTGACTGATACAGGCTCTCATCTTTTAAAGTATAGGTGGTAGTATTGATTTCAATGAACACATTTTATTCTTCATTCTTCATCATGTCATTTCATGCTTATAATACAGAATAGTCATTTTTGCCTTCTTTCTAAATAGCATGATGATTCCACTAATTTCTGTTTTATAAAGGTCATAGGTGTACATGGGCATTTAGAGCTATCCCTCTTTGCTCAGGAGTTTCAAATGTGAAGATTTGTGCATTCCATAAAAAAAAAAATTATTTAGGCTTTTCCCTATTATATATCATGTACTTACAACAATAAGTGACATTTTTGATTAATGGGATTTGACATGACCTGTCTCACTTAGAAATTTCAAAAAGGAATGCTGCTTAATATTAGTCTATGAGAAATGACACACATGTCACCATGTGATTAGCTTTCCAGACAAGGCCCAGGCATAGCCTTATTTCCTTGGGCATAAAAACACTGACACTGAGGAAAAAAGGATGATGCCTGTCATGTTCTCCTTTTCTCCACTAAAACTCTTCCAGAAAGCCTGTAGGGTTTTACTCTTCTCTTCCAAGAGACTACAAAAGGATATTTTTTCACCACTTTTCTGTGAGAGATGTACTATTAGTTGAACTGAGATCACCTTTGAAAAAAATATTTTTGATATTACTAACAGATTTTGATAAAGTGGGTGATTCTTACAAAGTTAAGGGGAAAATAGAGATATATTGCTTGCATGTGCACTTAAATGTTCACACAGTCTTCTTTATTTAATTTACACATTGTTCTGGATACCCAGTATAACAGTTAACTATTATAACTATATAGTTTATTTTTTTAATGGTTTTAATTGGTACCATTATAGTTAACAATAACTACAGAAAGAAGGTGAAATATTAAAATTTCAATATTCTTCATTTTGATCTAAGAAATTTATTAGTAAATAATTTTTAGGTATAATATATAGATATATATCAGCAAACATATGCTTATATTATATATGCACATGCAGGTACACACACATGTTTTAATGCAATTATTTTTTTTTGGAGAACACACTAGAATAAAAAAATTTGTAAGACCAAGTATGCTTTTCAGCTATAACAGCTTTAGAAATCATTATTTCGAACACACATGTTCAGACAGCAAAAAGCATTAGAAGTGTGCAAATGCCTTCCAAGAGGGTATCTGACATTGAGTAGAATAGTGGTACTTTTTGTGCTTTTTGGGTTTTACAGCAAAAGATATGAGGAATTGTAAGAAAAAAGCATCTATAAATTGTTTCTGACTTTTAGTTCAGAATCAATATTAACCAATGGCAGTAATTTTCATATAATTATATGGGTTGAACCTCTTTTCAAGGGGATAATATGGCTTAAAATGCTTTTCACCTTGGCAAAAACTTTGTAGTTTTACTTTGTAGTGTTTTACACAATGACAGCAAGACTTAAAGTTGCAAAGAAGGTCAACTCCTCATACAGTGATGCCTTGGGGAAACCAGAAATTGTTCTACTTCTCAGTCTGTGAAGCTACTGGCATCCCAAATAGTCACAAAGCACTTCAGTGCCTTAGGCTATTTCAAAGTCAGAGCTTCTTCATTCTTATTAAAATACATGTATACATCTTAATAAGAAATAGCCTTTTAACAAGAGTAGATTATTGTGTACGATAAATCCCAGTTGTTCCTCTAAAAGCTACTTACATACAGCAGCATTTACTAAAACAGATTTCTGAGGCAATCCAACATACTCAAATTTGAAGAAAATGTGGTAAGAGATGAATAATAAACTCACTTTAGCTGTTCTCACAAAATGAAAAAGCATGAAGGTTGTCATACTCCTTAGAAGGAAAACTTCTGAAGATTGGTATCACTTCCCAAAGTTCACCAATAAATTATTGTATCTTGGAACTCAAACAAATATATATACACACACTAATAGACCCCAGCTACTTTATGTGAGTTTCAGAAGACAAGTAGTGGTTTTGAAAACTGAAGAGCAAAACTTAAAATTGAGAGGAGAAAAAGCTAAAAAACACCAACAAACCAATATTTTGTCTTAAACCTCCCTTTTTCTTTTCTATGTTGTAAACAAAAGAAAATAATGCATCCTCATTAAGCAGTGTTTATCAAACTTACATTACTGTCTATCTGCTCACAGCTCTTTAACAATATTTTTAGAAAGCATGTTTTTTAAAGGAGGCAAATAATAAACACTGGCAGTTAGTCCAATGTTAGATAATGGAGAAGAAAAAACTTCACAAAACCAAATTTGACTCTCTAATCTGAGTCTAGTTCTGAAAAAAACCATATATTGAACAGGCTTGAATTGTTTTACAGATGAAAGTCTAAGTTATTCTCAGTATATTGACAATTATCTAATATTTATTGAGTTTTGGGGAAAAAGGACATGAAATCTCGTGTAAGGGAGTAAGGTGAGAAAATATAGTAAAGATACAATGAAAATCAGTTGAGATTGCATAAGGAAATCAACCAAATAGCAAGAAAATTCATTTAAAAGAAGGATTTATAAGAAAGCCATAAGAAGTTCCATGGTATGTTTTTCCATCATTAGCCCCTAATATTAAATCAACAGTGCTGTAACCATGTTATATTATATGTATTTGCTTTCATACTTATGAAAAATCTAAGTCAAAGAGCATGAACAAGGAAAAGACAAATTATAAGGATCCACATGCTGACATGCCATTCCTAACATTCTGCCTGCCAGATGGGTAGTTCTTACCTTGTGGGGCAACAAAATCCCTAACTGAAAAAGCCAGAAAAGCTTTTCTTACCATTGAAGTATTCAAGTAGATTGAGAAACAATTCAGACAGAAAACTGCTACAAAGTATCACCATTTATGTAATTTTTACTGTCTAGAATATAGATCAATGCCTACAAACATTAAGGGAGAAGAAAAGCATGAAAACTTCACAGGTATTTTAACTTATTGTAACAAAGTAAATATGTATAAGCTCAGGTGCAGCATGGTGCTTTATATTTAAACAGCTAAACATTTGTAAGAATAATAAATTTACCTGATATTTTTATTGTTTATCAGGTATTGTTTATTATTTGAGGTCATGTGACAGAAACCTAGTGACCTTAAAACAAATGAACTGAACTTTCTTTGTGTTTTTCATAGATGTGCTTAATTCGAACATTGAAGTCAAATAAATAAATATTTTATTGTACAGCCTGACCAACCTGGTGGCCTTCTATGATTGGATGACTATGTCAGTGGACAATATACAATAGGGGGAAAAAATGTAATCTTTGACCTTTGCTCAAAAATCTTATTGCAGTTTTCCTGTTAGTGGCTTAAAGCAATGTGGCCTTAACCTTGGACTGTAGGCCAGTTTTAACTTACAGTACCACACTGCAAGTGTAATTCTGCATTTCTAATTCACAGACTTTATGATTATTACTTATTTGGTTTAAAGACATCAGACTTCTGAAAACTCCAGTCTGTCACTGAGACCTCTTGAATACAGTTCTTCAAAATAGAGGCCCAACACTATCACCCAGAGTGTTATGGGCATGCTGTGATTTAGCTGCTTCCAATACAGGGAAAGTGAGTACAAGTTAATTGAACAGAAAAGTGGCACAGCAGGTAAGGATACAACTCACACCTTAGGTAGTAATAACGGGAGGAGAATTACATATCCTATAGCAAATGTTGTTCATGTGAAATATTGAAAAAAAAGAGCTTAAACTTTGCAATTTTAAAGTAAGTATTCTAACATTGGCTGGTTTCACTTGTGATTTTGAAAAATGGCCTTTTTATTTATGCATTTTATGCTAGGCTGGTTCATTTTCATTTCAGTTAATCTGTTCCTGCATGTAACCCCCAAGAATATACAAAAGTTTTAATTTGAAAGTAAACAGGCTCAGCCATTTCCTAGATAATTCCTGCATACTTATTGATTTTCTGTAACCAAACTTTGCTTTCATAATGGGTTATCAGACTAGACTTTTCCATAGCAAATGTCCACGACATTTAATAGGAATGATGAAACTCAGATTCTACATCTGTCTAAGACTTAATCTGCACTTTTCAAGCACTTTCATTAGAAAAACATAATTACATTTGGGTAGGTTTCAGTCAAAACATCTGAGCTTGTAAAATGATCTCCGTTCTTTTTATAAATTGTTTAGGAAGCACTATCTGTTACTGAAGTCTCATACAATATAAAGTCTATTTTAACAATTGGTTTGGTTGTTAGACAAAAAACAACCTGCTTCATTAACCATAATTAATGTTTACTAAATACTTGTCCTTTCAGCTGGCTAGGGTTGCTGGAAGTTAAAATAAGGTATAATTTCCCTCTTCTCTGACTTTTTATAGAGGAATAGAACTCATAAACTATTCATCTGAATTATTCTCAATTTCAGATTAAGCTGTAGTCTCACTGAAGGATGGGAACTGTAATTGCCATGGAGTGGTTCTTCATGTAATACTTCTGTCTGCAAAAACAAGATAATTAGAAGCAAAGATTTTTGTACATTAAAGCTGAAGTGGGAGCTAGGAATGAATTTTCAGTTTATTTTCCTTTTGATGGAGTGACATGAATTGTTGAACATATCAGTGTGCAATATGCTGTAACGGATGGAAAACGGCTGCCTGGTGGGACAAGTCTTCAGGATCCTGTAGAACTTGGTCAGAGTTTTTCATCATTTCCTGCATCTCCTTCAGAAACTGCAGAAAGATTTAACCAAGTTTATGTCCTCAATTTTGCAGGACCTAAATTTTTAATTCTTGACATAAATGTGCTTGCTTCAGTAAGAAGGTTATCACAAAATGATTTTTTGAAGAGCAGTAAGTACCACAGAAGAGAGTACATTTGTTGCTAAAAAGACAAATGCTTTCAATTATTTCCAAAATTTTGTAAAAAATAATAATATTTCTAAAGTTTTCCAGACAGTGTTAGGAATTACACTCATGCTCCATGTATTCTTCAAAACCTCACTGAATTTGTGAGAATCTTTTGTCAGAAGATGCAAAGTTATTTTTTTCTTGTCCTCTTTATTACTCCTTGCTATTGTTCTGAACAGTACTCAATCCTATATATATTGAGATATTTTGATAGGAAATACTTGTTAATGGGGCTTCTACACAGAAAACGTGTCTTCTGCAATATCTCCTTACCCTCATATCAATTCTCCAAACTGCATTTTAATTAATTATTATTGTTCATTTTTCTACTGACTTTCCATATTTTTATGTTTTAGACTTGCACTGATATAGGAATAATTATTACTTGAAAACTAATTATAGTCCTGTCCATGATATTTAAATAAGGAATCTTTTAATTTCTTCTTGTGATATTTGCTAATTGACTGGACACATAAAGATACCTGCTATTGCCAGCACAAACCTACTGCTCTTTTTATTTTAGAAGAGAAAGGATCACAAGAATTGTTACTTTAAGGAATTGGTACATCTTGAAAGAAAAATGGTATCTTCTGGTATTGGAAGTGTTTCAATCTTTCTAGCATGAGCTGCATTGCTTCCACACCAGATCAACAGCTGAAAACATAATGATCTTCAGAAGTTGTTCCTGGTTGCATGTTTAGTATAGGACCTCCCTACTCCACTGAAGAAGCAAATATCACACTGATGAAGCAATCTTGCATTAAGTTTAATTTGAAATAAAAATGTAACAAACCTGGGTTCACAGGTATACTGCAGAGTCCAAATGTATATTCCTATCACTATTACCATAATGGGCCATAACCTCTGTACTGAGTTTGCTGGGCCTCATGACCAACACTTAACAGTTATGCTCTGTCATGCTGTGACCTGCCTGAAGTCATGTTTTACTTGGTTTAGCTCTGACAACAGATTTTCAAAATGACTGTCTATGGCTAATTTGTTTTACTTTTATTTGTCTTTGTGTGGTACAACCATCATTTTAGGTGAAAAGCAGCAGAAAGCACTTTACATAGAATAGTTTTAAATTTTAACATACTAATTTGACATACTAATATATAGGTTTATATTTTAAATGCTTTCCTTCTTTCCTCCTTAATATTAACTAATGTCAAACTATAACATACATCAGAAAAACAGAGACCTGGTACAATATCAGAGTACTTTATAAGTCAATACACAAGATACAGCTTTGACAACTCAGCCATGGTCTTTAACACTATGCAGAAATGGAGCTAGACAAAATGGGGTTTAGAGGTAACAAAAATAACATATGTAAGAGACACAATATTTGTGTAATAAAGAGACACAAACTTGAATGCAAAGTGGAGCTGCAGAATGATAAACAAAGAGCAAAGGTATAAAAATATATTAGCAAAATGACTTCAAGTATATCCCATGACAAGAAAGAAGAACCATCACTATGAACATCATTTTCCTTCCAGTGATAGGTTCCGGATGCTCACTGTGATTCCCTTATTACCACCACAATGATGTCACTGGATTGGACAGATCTGCTGTTCACTGGAAAAATACTGGCTGCATGGCTGACCCCAAAGAGTGGTGGTGAATGGAGTTAGATTCAGCAGGTGAATGTTCACAAGTGTATTTGGGCCAGTGCTATTTAATACCTTTATTAACGACCTGGAAGAGAGTTTGAGTGCACCTTCAGCCAGTTTGCAGACAACAGCAAATGGGGTAGAATTATTGATCTTTGGATGATAGGAAGGCTCTGCAGTGGGATCTGGAGAGTCTAGATTGATGGGCTGAGTACAGTTGTATAATGTTCAACAAGGTGAAGTGCCAAGTGCTGCACTTTGACCCCATCTAAATGCAGATGCTGAAGCATGTCCAAAGAAGGTCAACTAGGATGGTGAATCACAATTCTAATGAGGATTGGCTGAGAGAGTTGTGAGTGTTTGGCCTGGAGAAAATGAGGCTGAGAGGAGACCTTATGACTCTCTGTGACTACCTAAGAAGAGGCTGTAGTAAGGATGGTGTTGATCTTTTCTCCCACACAACAAGCATAGGACAAGAATAAATGGTCTCCAGTTGTGCCAGGGGAGGATTTCATTGGATACTAGAAAAAGATTTCTTCATGGAAAGAGTTTTGAAGCATTGGAATGCACATAAAAAGGTGGTAGCTCAGTCACCAAGTAGGCAAGTACAGTGGTACCTGGAGGTATTTAAATAACTTGGCACTTAGGGACATGGTTTAGTGGTAAACTTGACAATGTTAGGTTAATGATTTGACTTGATGATCTTAGAGTTCTTTTCCATTCCAAATAATTCTATGATTCCATGACTAGGCAAACAATTGGAGAGTTTACAGGACTCTGTGAAAAAGGTACAAAAACTTTGAGTGTGTGTTGCAATTTTCATTACTATTACTGAAAATTTTTCTTTATAGATTATTTTCTATTTAGATTTTTATTCTTGACTTTCTGTAAGAAGATCTAGACTAGTAATGATTCTTGATTTTGACTGTTAAGATTTAATTTAGGCTTATAAATGATTCTCTTTGCATGCATCTATCTATCTATCTATCTATCTATCTATCTATCTATCTATCTATCTATCTATCTATCTATCTATCTTCCTATCTATCTATCTATCTATCTATCTATCTATCTATCTATCTATCTTCCCCCCTCTCTGTCTTTATCTATGTATTTTGGGTTAATCTTAGACCTCATTACAAGAAAAAATTGTTTTGTTGGAACAAATCCAGAGGAGAATCACTAAGCAGATTATAGGGTCGGAACACTGCTTGTATGAAGACAGGTTGAGAGTTGGGGCTGTTCAACCTGGAGAACAGGAGACTCTGGGAAAACCCTAGCAGTTTCCAGTACATTAAGAGGGCTTAAAAGAAAGCTGGATAAGGACTTTTCTTATGAGAAGGTAGTGATAGGACAACAGGCAGCAGCCTTAAGCTGAAGGAGGGAAGGTTTAGATTAGACATTAGGAAGAAATTATTTCCTATAAAGGTGGTGAAGCACTGGAATGGGTTGCCCACAGAGGTGGTAGACTCCCAGTCCTTGGAGCTGTTCAAGCCCACGCTACATGGGGTTTAGTCCTGACTCTTTCTTTTAGTTTAAAAGAATTGCATTTGGTGGACACACCAAAATTACTTATGTCCCCTTTATAGTTTTAATTACTCCCCTTTTATCAACTAGGTAAGAAGATTTAAAATGCAAAAAGATATAAGTGAAAAAAATGAGAGTTTGCTAAAGGTCAAACAGCAAGAACAACATAACTAATAATGACAAGATACAAAGGCGCTGAATCCCATGGACTCTCCAGGAATGAAGATAACAAGATGGCAGATAAGCCCGTCCCCCAAGATGGCAACTACTGTAGCTGACAGCATGGACAAGAAATCAAAGACAGTATTCCAGAGAGGCTCCTTCCCCAGAATGACAGCGGCACTGGAATACCATGAGGATCAGAAGACAAAGACAATATGGCAGACAAGCCCTGCTCAGGACAAGGTTCCTTCTGGAAGAAAAATGGAAAGCTAGGAGCTTACAAAGCAGTTCTGGTGGCAAATAGGGGGTGCTGGCTCCAAACCTGCAGTGTGGGTTTCCCTGCTTCTTTCCAGCTGGCATCAGCACCGACGTTCTGAGATATTGTGGCACTGCAGGGGGAAGAAAATAGATTCACCAGACACCAAAACCTGCAGCCCTGGCCCTGTTGGCCCTAGCTGGATGCTGTGGCTGCAGAAAGGTATGAAATTTGCTGTGAAACAGTTTGGGATTGTGAAATTCAATTTCTTGGAGACCTACACTAGGCAACCCCACGCTGGAGCTCAAAACTCTTTTGGTTTATAAGTGCTAACCCTTGTTCTGTCACTGCAGACCTTGATAAAAGTTTCTGTTTTCCTTGCAAACCCACTATATATTAAAAAGCTGCTACAAGGTCTTTTTAGAGCATTCTATGGGCTGGACAACCCAAACACTCTCATCCTTTTATCACAGGAGAGGTGTTCGAGTCCTCTTATAATTTCTGTGGACTCTTTCTGGACACACCAACAGGTCTTTCTTGTGCTAGGGTTCCCAAATCTGAATGCAGTACTTTAGATGGGGTCCTACAAAGCAGAGTGGATGGGGAGAATCATCTCCCTCAGCCTGCTGGTCATGCTAATTTCAGAAAACTGGGCAGCAAGCAAACATTGCTAGCCCACATCAAAGTTTACACCCAAAATCTATTGTTTAGTGATGAAGGATGTTGAGAGCATAATGCTTGTGGTAGTGTCTTTCTTTGTCATAAAGCTATATTGTTTCAACAAAAGCAAATAAACAACAAAGTTTATCTCATATTCCTATTGGTGCTTACCTGATGTTCCACAGTAATATGTCATCAATTCACTGGTCCGTGGGTAATGTGTGAAAGTTAATGTGTAATCAACACACCACTTCAATGACAGCTTCATGATAATGAATTACCAGGGCAAAGCTAGCAGGTGCATACTAATTACTGATCATATCACTGTAGTGTGAATTTCATTGCTGTTTTTACAAGCAAGGAACTTGCTGAGGGTGATCAGACTGTAGTTCTGGTAGACAGGTAGCTCCTGAGAGGTCAAAATGTGATCTAAAACCCTACTGTTACTGCACCTGTACTTTAAAAATCTTATTGTTGACAAAGAGAGCCACAAGCAGTTCTGTTTTACAGTTATAAAAAATATGTATGCAGCAAAAAACCATTTATTCTTCTTTTCTATTTGCCCTTTCAATTGCTAGGTCTGTATTTCAAAATTGAAACTCATTCTCAGTGCAGACTGTCATAGGAATTTGTGGTAGATGATATAACTAGGGCAAGCAGCCATAAACTGTGGCTTGGGAAGTTCAGACTATACATTTAAAAAATGAAAAAAAGCAGAGAGAAAACATGGAGAGTAATGCATAAACAGACTGCTCAGAGATGATGCAATTTCTCTCACTACAGGTTTTTTACAAGTTGCCTAGAAAAAAACAAAGCTGAATGACCTAGCACTCTGATCAGCTCCTCCAATGCCCAGCCAACTGTTCACAGAATCACAGAATAAGCTGAGTTGGAGGACACCCAACAAGGATCATTGATCTAATTCTCAGCTTTCCTATTATTCTGAATGATTGTGAATAAATACTTTGCAAGGCCCTTATCCCATGCATGTATATTTTCTCCAATAATGACAGAATTTCCTCTTTCTACAATCACTTAGCATTTACTATGACTACTCTATGAGAACATCAATAAGATTATTAATTGCCAATTAGTTCATTAGAGATAAGTAGAGAATTAGATAAAATATTTCTTTTGCCTTGAAGTGAAATATGAATTGTCACTGCCTTCATTAAGTCACCATATAAAAACTGTTGTCTAACAAGTATAAATCGACATAAAATAAAATTGTTGAGGTGACATTTTATAAGAAACTGAATAAACCAGTAAGCTTTCATAGTAAGTAAATAATTAAGGTAATAAGTATTAAGTAAGTAATCAGGGTCAAAAGATTTTTTAAACAATTATATTTAAAAAAATGGTATTTCAAAATGGTATATTCTATAGCAAGACATAAAAAGAATACTAAAAGACAGTAATTACAACTTAATTACCATGGCAGCTTCATAAAGTAGTAGTAAGAGGTGGTTTCCTGCATTTGGGGAACACAGTCTTAATAAATCCATTTCTAAAAAAAATACAGGGTTTTCTCCAGGGCTTTGGAAATGAAAAATTGTTTTTCTCTACAGTCATACCCATAGATATATTATAAACCTTGGAGAGAAAAAAAGGAAAAAGCCCACACATGCACCAAAACAAAACAAAACAAATTTACTTTTCATTCTCTTAGATAAATAATGATCTTGAATGCCATTTCAGGTGCCAATATATCCCCATTTTCATGAGAGGAAATACTATCTAGGAAAATGTATGATATAATAGGACTCTGGATTCCACTCTATTCACTTCCTGATTCCATTCTGTTGGTGGGCTGTTGAGCACTGCCCTCTCTCCACCCCACCAGACTTTTGTGGCTATTTTATCAGACTTATAACCAGCCAATATTAAGAGGAACAGAACAAATTTAATACAGGGTAGATTATGCTCCAGCTTTTTAGTTGAAGAGAAAGAAAACCAAGAAATAGATTTTCAAATGCCATCATGAGTCCATTAGAAGGGTGACAATTATTTATTTTGCATTAACATCTTATGTTGTATTTTCCTCCTTTTTTAAAATTTGTTTGTTTGTTTGAATTAAGACCTTAGCTACACCTCAGAATCTCATTTTATTTTATCACAAAATCTGTTTTCCTGTAATGAAATGAGGGATCTTTTATCTACTGCTGTTTCAAGAATATTGCTTTTCCACTGTACCTATAAATAGTAATTAAGGATAACGGGTCATATAAGGAAAGCAGGTGTATAAGACAAACAAGTCTGGCATCTGAAGAAACATTCATTAGGGACAAGTACTCTCTCTTAAGAAATTCTGCCTCATTAAGGGATAATCTTGAATGCATCAACAAGGTGACATAACTGATTACTTGTGCATCTGTCTCAATAATTTTTGTGCTGCTTAGTTCTGCCAGCGGTGGCAAGCAGGAACAAATTGCCACTGCATTAGAACGTTAGACTGATATTAGTGGAGTCACAATTGATGATTTCATTTTGATTTAAATGGTAAGATCTTATAAAGTTATCTTATGCAGATGTAGTTGAACTTGATGCACAGATGATTGCTGCTGACACAAAAATGTCTATAAAGGTCATTAACAGGCTAAAATTTGATTTTTATTGAAGAACATCATTACAATTTGCATGATTAATACTAAAGAGTCGCTGTTGTATAAGCAGAAGTTTCTAAAAACAGCATCTCCTAAGCATTACTTAGCAATATGTGTATTTTAGATGCAAGAATATGTGTTTGGACAAAGTTAAAGGCTATAGTTTTTAAGAAAGAAAGAATAAAGTTCAGACATGTTGA
>VWYI01003418.1:351-28837 GCA_013399455.1 Anthoscopus minutus
TAGTTCATAGGAACTGTAATGTTAAACCCACAGCAGTTCATAGGAACAAATGTACTGTGGCCAACAATAACAGAGAGCAGAGAGAGAAGTGGATGAATGTCATGAGAGTTCCTTGTGGTGTCTGAGGGTTTTGAATCTCAAAGAGAAGAACCTTCAAAAAGCTGGTGGCATGTGCAGGTGCAGCTCTGACAGCCCCTATGGAGAGTGCCTTCAAGTTCATTGTGTTATGAGTCAGCTCTGGGTGATGCGTGGGCCATGACTGCATCATGGTGCCATAATGCACCTAGCAAGTAACCAGCCTTTCCAATCTTTGCTACTGAGGGAGCAGGAGGGGAGGTGAGAAGGGAAGAGTGTGAGGATTCATGGGATGACAGAAGATTCTCTTGGTCTTCCTCGTAAGTTTGTTCCTCACTGGATGCTCTTAGATGCCAGACTGAATATTAAGATTACCCAAATAATGTGTTATTCTGCCGTACAGAGGGTAGGGGGATGCAGAAGGACTAGGAGTGTGATTCAGCAAAGTCATCTCTACCTTTAGAAATCTGCATTTCTCACAACAAATTACAGGGCAAAACACAAGTATCAAATTGTTCATTAAAGAAGTTTAAATACATATTTATTGGTAACTATATTCCTGTCATTCTTTATCATTGTTTGAATGATATTCTCATGTCTGAAGACATAGAATATATTTTTAAGGAAATTTCCCAAGTTTGCTTCTCATTACATCTTTATACAATTACAGTACCCATTTTTGCTCAAAAATTGTCAAATTCAAATACAAGTTATAGCCCAATAGCCTTTGTGTGAGTCCTGATCCTTATTATCTTGCAATTTCGGTTGCTCAAATGTACTCCTCCTATCCTCTCTGTGACTAACAGCAGTTTGCTCTGAAACCTGCTCAGTTACTTCCCTCTGTGTATTCCTTTATTGTGGCAGAAAATGTGCATGTCCTGACTGTTGGCACAAACAGTGTGGGCTTGCTCTCTGTGTGCTGCCTGTGCTGTGACTGAGGGATAAGGGCCATCCCCCAACTCTGGCTGCCACATCAGGAATGCTCTCCCAAGCTCCCTGGCACTTCTCAACTCCACAGCTGGGTAGTGGAGGATGCTGTAGTGTTATTTGATGTGCTGGCATTGCACCTTGCTGATTTTACACCACCAACCTCTGCCCCATAGCGCCAGGAAATTGTTTCAGGGAAAACCCCAAACATTTCCAGAAGAGCATTTACAGTAAATGCAAAATCCTATCCATCCATCCATCCATTCATCCATCCATCCATCCATCCATCCATCCAGTTACTTATGATTGGAGGAGGAGTTATTGCTCAGTTGTCTAAGCTCTCCCTATGTGAGAATGTATCTGTGCTTGAATAGCTTTACCCTTATTGTTTCCTGTCTTTATTCCCCCTTTCTCTCTGAATCTTTGTTGACCAAAATTTCTACAGAAACTTTTCCATCTTTTCTCATTGGAATCTTTGAGATTATTTCTACTAGCCTTCCATATGCCACCATTTATTATTAGTATCTTTCTTTCGGCATCCCTTGATAGAAATAACAAAAAATAAATGGAATGAAAATGTGGAGGCCTAGAGTAATAGGGCAAGCCAAGTCAATTCCATTGTTTCAAAGCACAGGAAAAGAGATATGCCAAGTCCCGGTTAGACTGATATTTTAATGAGTGCTGGTAGAGTACAACATACTGATGTAAATAGGTGGAAACAAATCCTGTCTCACAAAGCTAATTTTGCTTTAAGCAGAAGCTAAGGAATTGGCCCCCTTCTCTCCATGCAGCTTTCATGAGCCTGGAATTGGCAGAGCCTTAAGCTCTACTTCTAGTCCCAAAACAAGATTTTGAAAGCAACATAACCTTTTGGTTTTCCATCGTCATGGAGACTGGGCCATTTCAAGACCCTTTCTCTAATAAGTTACTGCTAACTGCCAGCTGTTAACAAACTCAGCATTGTTTCTCTTCTGTATAAACAGCTGTGCTACAAGAACGAAAGAAAAAGGAAGAGAGGAAAGGACTTACTACAGCCTGATGATGCCAGATTTACCAGTGCCCTCTGATTTGTGAAGAATTGTTCTGTGCTTTAACAGAACATGAAAGACTGTGTTTTAACAGAACATGAAAGTATTGAACAATGCAAGCATTATATGACCCTCAATATTTCAATATGTCTTGTTACATGGCTGAGCTTGGGCACTGAGATATTCAGAAAAACCTTCTTGGATCCCCAAACAGACTATGGCAGAGTGCACTGCTCATTGGAATAACTCATTTGACCTTTTAGTACTCAGAGTTTACAAGTTTGATAATGAAATATGCATCAATACAATCAATGCACACAATGCTTCTACTGAAACTTTGCAGCAACTGTTCATCAACATATTAGAGTAAAAAGGTTCCCCAAGCTGCCTGTATACTTCAGTAACTCAGAACTGCTCAGCTCTAATGCAACACTTAGTTGCCAGGTCAATCCAGTAACAGTCATTGTGACAAAATACAT
This sequence comes from Anthoscopus minutus, assembly GCA_013399455.1. Classification (NCBI taxonomy): domain Eukaryota; kingdom Metazoa; phylum Chordata; class Aves; order Passeriformes; family Paridae; genus Anthoscopus; species Anthoscopus minutus. Next base: position 2,861 of record VWYI01003418.1, read on the forward strand.
TTACATATGTGCATCAGTGAACAAATTTAATGATGTCGGATAGCAGGATAATAAGAAGTTGTGCTAAATGTTTTCCTAGCAACTACAAAGAGCTAGGTTAGAAATAAAGCATGAAAACACATTGAAAGTATTGAAATTAGGCCTGAAAAAAAATGTTTTAAAATACAGACCTCCTTTGTGCCGCTAGAAATGTGCTCTGCTGGCAAATGCAGACACAAAGCAAAGCATTTTGAGGCACTGTCAAGGGTTTTTTAAAATATGGCTGGACACTGAAGCAAAGCCAATTTACACAGTACCAGTTGGCAAGCAGAGGGGTGTTTATTCTGCTTGATAAGCATCTCCTTAGTAACTCTATGAGTCAATAAATTGGGTTGATGAGTAGTATGTGGGGGAAGAAACTGAAGTGCAATCATAGTGCAACATGGAAATGTTAACCAAATGGCAGGGACAGGAACTTGAAATCAAGGGTGCAGAGGCTGCTTTTTGTGAGGGGATTTAAGGTAAATATGTGAAAGGTGAATAAAGAGCAGTATGCAAGTGAAAATAATGGGCCAATTTAGCCTGAAATTCCCATTCATGCTTATTTCCCTCTGTTTGCCCATGTTGGATTCTGAATCGATTCTCTCTGTTTGGCAGTTCTTTATTTGAATTGCTATTGACTGAGAGCCAAAATTTGTGAGTAGGTAGGGAAACAAAGTCTTTGTTCATGTGGGGTACATCAGACCCATAGGGCAGCTAACATTTGTAATTGTAGCTTAAAGTGTATCTTTACATCCTAGGGCTAGTTTGCTTCCTTTCTCCTAACAGCGACTAGAGGTGACACCATTTACCAGTGACTGACAGGGGACAGGTAAGAGAAAGATCAATCAGTGGGAATCCTGATTCCTGGGACAAAGGAGCATAGGAAACCTTAACACTCCCAGGGCAGGCCTTCTTTACTTCTAGACTAGCCTCTCCAGGGAAATTTCAGATGAGGTTACGTTGCCTGAAATGATCAGCAATAGTAATAACATAGAGAATGGAATTTTAAATCCTGGACATATATTTAATAATCTCCATTGCTATCTAGGGAAGCCAAGCATATTTAAAATCAAATGCAGAAGGCCTAATGCACAAGATGAATAAATAGCCTATGAGGTCATGGAGCAGAGTTATGATTATCTAATCTGACCTTTTGACTAACTCAGATCCTGCAGTTTCACCTAATCATCCCTACAACAAACCCATAAATTTTGATTACCCTATGATGAATATTTGAGAAACATATCCTAAACAGATTTAAAGAATTAAAGTGATGAAGAATCAATTTTACCATTAGTAAGCTGTTCCTGTGGTCAATAACTAAACCTGATTTGCAAAAACTTTTGATGAATCTTTCTCCCACTCTCTGAGGAAACAAAACTGTATCACAAAACACTAGAGTGGTATGATTTTGATTCAGGTAAGAGAGAAGCTTCAGATAGACACATTTAAAGTCTTCATGTTTTGAACTGGCTTCACTAGAAATTCTGATTTCATGTTATATTAGAACAAAATGAAAGCATTTCAAAATCCTGGTTTTTTCTTTATTAAGAAATTTGAATTTTGCGACTTCATCTAGTCAGAATACCGAGGGATATTTAAAAGACAGATTTTATACTCTCACTAGCACTAGCCATTTTATTAATTATCCTCAAAAATAAACTGTTTTAAAATCTGCACTTCCTTGAGCTGAATTTATTTCAGCTCTAGACAGAGGATCTTATTTTTTATATAGTACCCTGTCTGAAAGGAAAGTCTTGCAATTTTATTTCTTTTTTGCAAAAAAGTCAAATTTTAAACTGTCCCCTGCAAAACTGGATAGAAAGAGGTTCTCTATACTATCACTATAGGAGGATTTTTCTGCACTTCTAATCCTTATGGTGGCTTTTAAAAATCTTACCAGTTTCTACTTCCAAACACAATTCTATTATTGCTGCAACCACTGAACTATTGACACTTTCTGTTTATAGTCGCTGTGTTTAATTTCTAATGCATTTCTTAGCCCTCTTCTGTAGTATATTAAGATTTATGTGATCAGACAGGGAGAATTGCATCTCCTCCTAAGTATGCCTAAAATATGGAGGTTGAATCATACCCTAAACGTGCTGACTTCTTTTCAGTAACTACCAGTGGAGACTTGATAACAGCTCAAAAGTAGACATCAGCACTGTAGATATTGAAAGCTAGGTGAGATTAATTCCTCTGTAAGAGACCAATAGTCTGAATCAGTTATTGGCTTGGAGACACACATTTTTTAAATATATATATTTTTTTAATTATATTCCTGATGGTTTTTCTTGCCATTGTATAAATACAAAACATATTCCAAGGGGAAAATGATGAGTCGATCCACCCAGGAGAGTTTCCACAATTGATTTCAAGTTGTTCTTTTTTACTCTGTTTCCCATACTGATTGTAGATAGAGTCATTCAGGCTAAACAGAGGTTAAATGGTAAAATTAGTGTGGCATTGCATTTTTAATTCAAGTCTTACCAAAAGAGAAATAAAAAGAGAGGGAAATAAGTTAATGTATTATTTAAAATTGCAAGGTCACCTGTGAGTTGCACCTGAATGGTTAATGGACACATTAGTTACTTTTTCTTATTTTTGCTGCTGTCTCCCACTATCAACATATTTTGCTTCCTAAATTTGGATATAGCATATTTGCTAAACAGAGGAATCTCTCACAAAAGAGATCCCTTTCCCTAACTCATAAAAATTAAAAGGCTTGTCTTAAGAAGGTGTTTTATCCACTCTAATTTTGGACTGTCTAATGGGGTAGTCAGTAAACATTCAGGCTATATGGCAAGTCAGGACTTTCTTCCTTAGAATCATAGAATTATTTGGGTTAAAAGGGACCTGTAAATATCACATAGTTCTACTCCCCATCCACAGATCAGGTTGCTCAAAACCCCATCCAGCCTGGCATTGAACTGTTCCAGAGAGAGGTATCAAAACTGTACTATACTACACAACTATACTCTGAGCAACCTGTTCCAGTGTCTCATCACTCTCATCATTAAAACTTCTTCCTTGTGTCCATTACAAATATACATTCTTTCAGGTTAGAACCATTTCCCCTGGTCTCGTCACTACAGGTCTTGGTAAAATGTCTGGAAACTCCTTTTAAGAACTGAGAGGTCATGATAAGGTCTCCTCCAAGCTGAACAACCCCAGCTCTTTCAGCCTTTCCTCATAAGAGAGGTGTTACACCCCCTGATAACTTTTTTGACCCTCCTCTGAACCTGTTCTAACAGGTCCATGTGCTGCAAACACTAGAGCTGGCTGGGTGCAGTACTCCAGTGAGGTCTCACCAGAGCAGAGTAGAGAGGCAGAATCACCACCCTCCAGCTGCTGGCTATGACTCTTTCCATGCATCCCAGGCTACAGCTAGCATTCTGAGTGGCAAGCACACATTTCTGGCTAACATTCAATTTTTCATCCAGCATTATTCCCAAATCCTTCTGCTCAGGACTGCTCTCAATCCATTCAATCCTAATTCTGTATTGATACTGGAGATGATCCCCACCCATGTCCAACACCTTGCACTTGGTTTTGTTGGTCTTCGTGAGGTTCATATGGATCCACCTCTCAAGCCTGTCCAGGTCCCGGTGGATGACATCCCTGCTCTCCAGTGGGGTGACTACAGCATTCAGTTTGATACAATCTATATACTTGCTGCAGTGCACCTGATCCTTCTGTCTATATCACTGATCAAAGCAATACATGGTATTGTTTCCAGTACACACCCTTGAGGGACAGCACTTCTTTCTGGTTTCCACTTGGACACCAAGCCTTCAACTGTAACTCCTTGGATGTGGCCATCCAACCAATAAACTACTAAACTTCTCAATTACATAATTTTCCATAGAAATCTCTGAATAAGGCACTCCATCGCTTATTTACCTTCTCACCTTTTGTCTCTCACTGTAAAGTCTGGAAAAAAGGTCTATTTCTCAATACACAACTGCCTAAAAACCATCCAGACTTTTCTCTGTGGCCTCTGTATTTATTGGGGTGAATCAACAGACAAATAGTATTCATTGTTGACTAAGAACTCACCTTGCTCTTATTTGTCACAAAACAAGAGCTGAGATCCAAGAATGAGTAACTTATGTGAAGGGAATTCCTCCTGGCTTTAGCAAGACTTGTCCATACATAGTAGAATTAGAATGCCTTTCTGAGCTGGCATCAAAAGGCTAAAACTCTGTACAAGTCACACTCATTTTGCCATACATACATCTTGTTTCCATCACAATTAAACCCTGTTGGCCTAAAGAGCACAAGAGAATAATTACTGTGTTCTATGAAAAAAAGGGCTATAAAATATAGTAATAATAGAATACCTAAAAATATTTAAATATTTAAAATATTTAAATAAATTCTACCATTTAATTTATTTTAAATAACCTATTTTCAGGGATTTTTCAAAAATTAAAAATATAGTAGCTATGGAAGGAGCAATCAGATTATTTGTTTTAGTCTAATATACTCTTCAATTGCTGCTTTACCCTAAGGCATGGGTTTAATGGTGTTTTGTGATAATAATTTTTCCTTCTTTGTTGATATAATTTCTTAGGATATGCCCTAAACTATATATTCTTGTTAGACCAGTATATCATTCTATTTTAGGCAGAAAAATTAGTATTTTCCAAGTTTTGGCGACAATATATATTGATAAAGGAAATGAAAGACTGACTCTTATCCAAACTATCCCAATTTGAAATAAATTTATAGCTAAAGGCCCAGAATTTACTATACTTTGTAGGTATTTTAATGAAATTACTGTATGTAATAGTCATAAGAGCAGGATTTTGAGACACGGTTTGAATGATTGAAGTATCTGACAGCATTACAGAGTATAACATACCCAAATCTGAAATGTATAACTCGGGACATTTTGCCTGGCCCTGGTGGGTCCAGGAGAGGGCTACAAAGATAATTAAGGGACTGGAGCATGTCTGCTAAGAGGAAAGGCTGAGGGAGCTGTGCCTGTTCAGCCTCAAGAAGAGATGACTGAGAAGGGCTCCATCCATGTCTGTCAGTATCTGCAGGGAGGATGGAGCCAGGCTCTGCTTGGTGGGGATGAGCAATAGGACAAAGGAAAATGGCAGAACCTGATGCACAGGAAGTTCCAACTGAATATAAGGAGGAACTGTTTACTGTTCAGTGACCGAGCACTGGAATGGGTTGCCCAGAGAGGCTGTGGAGTCTTTCTCCCTGGAGATACTCAAGAACAAACTGGAGGCAATCCTGTGCCATGTGCTCTGGGATGGCCCTGCTGGAGCAGGGAGGTTGGATGAGATGACCCACTGGGGTCCCTTCCAACCTCACCTATTCCATGATTCTGTGCCACTGTGTTAACTTACATCAAGAAGAGACTGGACCTCTAATGGGCAAGGAGACATCTCCATTTAGAAAACTTAATCTCCAAACTGAATTCTATTCTCAGCCAAAAGTGGCTGTCTAGCCACTGTTGCCAATAAATTAGCATTTCCTTAGGTAAGTCACCCACTCTAGAACCAGTTACCTCCTACATGTTTCATTGACTTACACCTACTTGATGTGTAATGAAACAATATATACTCATGTATATATTGAGCAGAAAAAAAGAGCATTTGAGAAGAAATACTGTGTCTACCTTAGAGAATGTTCTTTATAGCTGTGCCCAGTAAGTAATCAGCAGTATAGGCATACAGGAATGACGATTCCCTCCTACAGTTGTAATCCCACCCTTCTGTAACTTTGATTTATGATTCTGCCTCTTAATTGAGTAATCACTTTTCAAAGGAGTCCAGTGGTTTTGGTGAGTTCTGAGGGACAGACACAAAGAGGGCCTAGATCTTCCGGGCAGCATTTTGATGCCCTAACTAAAAGACCATGGTTTCTCTTTAGTCAGCTTGTCCCTTTTTTTTTTGCTTTATCTTAACAGATCATCATAAATTAAAAGTTTGTAAAAAAATACTTTTCACTGTGCCACCTTATTGCTCTTGAAAAGGACTTTTTTAAAAAATTAGCCCTTCAAAAGGTAATAAAATATACATTTTAAACTTTTTATCAATACTTATGATGAGTAGCTTATGTCAAGAAGTTGTAGGTGCTTGTATCTGTGCTGTTTACTGCAGTTTCAGTCCTAATGCACTCACATGAAATGCTTGCTATTCCAACAAAATTCTTCAGGAGAAAACAGGGTAGATGGATTATATATGTTTTGAAATTGATATGTACTTTGTCATTCCTGAGTGTAAGAAGCCTGAAGCTGGATCACACTGAAATGTACCTAACATACAGTATTTCAGTTGAAGAAATATGACCATAGCCTTTTAGCATCTGCTGGGTATGAATTCTTAAATTTGGTACTAAGGAGTAGCAGCACATACTGAATGAATGCTATCCAGTCTCATCACACAGCAAATCTTGAAATATTAACTTTTTCCAATTGCTGTATGCTCATTGGCATTCACTGCTGCATTACTGAGATTTTACACTCTGAAAGTGTTGCCTTTTTTATAGAAACCACTTCGATGTTGGATGCTAAGGACTGGTACTGCAGGACAGTAAGTTGTGCAAATGCTTGAATTTAATGAAAGCTACCACACAGTTTTATGGCAAAGAGGTTTAATTTCCCGGTCTTGTTTTTTGAGGGGTTTGCTGAGCCACTCTGCTGATGTCACATTGCTGTCCAAAATCACCCAAGAAACTGGCACATAAAGTCATGATAAGAAGCATCCACTTACAGTGAGAATGGAGAATTAAGGAATTGCATGGGGGAAAGGGAGGAAAGTAGCACAATAGCAGTTTAGAGTTTTGGAGTATCCAATAATTCTAAGATGTGAAATGCAGGCTTTAAAGCAGTCATGCTGAAAAGGTTTTTTTTAAGTGCTGATTTAATCCTTGGTCCTATGAAACCAGGTCCTCCTCTCCTCATACCTGTCTGCTTAATCCAGCTATTACCTATCATAAAAGGACTTTTAAAAAGCTCTTCTTAAATGGGGTGATGCACAAAAATCTTGGTTTGATATTCTAAGTGAACTAAATATTATCTGGCTATTAGCTGCTGAGACTGCTGACACCTGGCAAAGCTTATGTTGGGGCTGGACAATACCTTTGGCATGAAGGATTGACAAAATAAGAACATCAATAAGAAAATACACTTACATGGATTTTTACACACAAATGATTAAATATGTGAAAGATCAAATCCACAGTAAAAAGTAACCTTGAGATATATATAAACCTAATGTTAGTCTAAAATTAATAAAACAAATCTCCTAAATTAGTTTTAATATTAAAAAGCTGTAAGGTAATAGCATTTTATTAAATGCTATTTAATGGGTCATAATAGCATCCCACCAAACTGTGCCAGAACTGGCTTAGAACAGACTCTTGAACCAAAGTGTTCTATAAGGGAATTCTACTGTTTCTTAGAAATTATGGAGTTTAATAAAAAATTGATTTTCCTAACTCCTCCTTATGCTTTTTATCAGCTGTGCAAAGCTCTTGTTATAGATATACAGAAATACTCTTTAGAAGACCTTTCTAAATACTCTCTAGAAGAGCTTTCTAGTGCTCAATAATTCTTTTTATTTGGTATAGGAGTCTTTTAGAGACTAAAAAAATATTTTAGGAGTTTAAAAAATTAATTTGAACATACTTATATTTTACTTTGAATATGGCTGTAAAAATTGTTACCCGCAGAATCCTGATTATTCTGTCCTATTGAAGTCCAAAATCCTACCTCAGAAAGCTAATGCTAACTTAATCTAAAAGCAGATAATTCCTGTGCAAAATGGACTTTTTGAAAGGCTAAGTAGGTACTGGCTACAAAAGAAACATAAGTTTATTATGGAAAACATTTTCATCTCTTTACAGGCTAGAAATGTCATTTTTGATTCCTGGTCGCTAAAATAATGCAACATAAAGAAAATGCAAGAAAGGAGTGAGAATTGTAGCTCCCTTTTTAAAATGCATCTTGTATCACTACTGTTACTGGTACACTGCTGTGTACCTTTTGTTACTGGTTTGTTGCCATCTGAGGTCTTTCATTGTTGAAAAAGTATCTTACCAATTACTATTTTCAATAGTTTTCTGCCATGGTTGACTGGATGGTCTGAGACCAGATCACATATTAAGAAGCTTCCTCTGTCTTTTTTTTTCTGGATAATTGCCTTGGGGAGACACTGTACTTAGAACCATGCTGATTTATTTTGTTATGCTAAAATGTCAAAAAAGACAATGCATTTGTGAAATTAAGGCTGGCAAGGAGTTAAAAACTAACAGGAGCAGAATCAATCCCCCCAGACACACACTCCCTGAAAATTTTAATTTTCAGATCATATTTCACTCTTTTAACAGTGAGCCTTTAGATCTTTTCTTGGTGAATGTTTAATATTCACTTATGCTGTCTCAGTAGCAGCTTTACAGAGTTACTGGCAAAATGAAACTGCTTTTGTTGGCAAAAAAAATTCCAGTCTATGTAAAGAAATGAACCCTAGGAAGCTCACTAAAATTTATTTTGTCTTGCTGAAGGAAATGTTTTGAAGCATGAAGATATATTTTCATGAAAAATACCAAACCTCAATTTTGGTTACTTAAGTAAAAGTATCTGAAAGGGTAGAAACAGTGTGAGAAAGCTAAAAAAGCTTTGAAGAAAAATAACACACACCTACAAGAGAGTATTTTATCAGTAGGGAAGCACTGTATCTGCTTAGTTCAGCTCTTCTTTACCCAGTGATGGCTTATATCTTATGTCATATACATAACACAAGACACAGATGCCAGAATGTAGTGGTGAGCACTGGCAGGGGCTCTGCCTGTATCCCTCTGATTCCCTGCATGGGAGCACCCCAAGGACATTTAAGGTGCAATTAGTTCTCCTGCTTGATTTGGAAGGATAACCTTCCTCCTACTCCCGTGCCAAGGTTGATGTCTGCTCCCTGCACTGTCCCATCCCACACAGCCAAATCCTGGTTCAGCAGCCCCCACCCAGTGTGCTCACACCCAGCTGCCTCTGCTCCTGCTGCTGCCCTTGTGCCCATCGGGAGGGGTCCTGCCTCTGCCCTTGACAAGTCATCTTCTCATCCTGCCCATGAAGTGATGGCCAAAACATCTCTCCTTCCTTTCTGAGCACTGCTTAGTTTTGAATGAACATAAAGGAAAAGAGGGAAAAGGAAATTTCCTGAAGAGCTGTGGAAGGGATAAGCAGAATCTGGCCTTTAGACTATGAATCTGACTTATGTCTTGCTAGATCATGTTAATTATTTGGCATGAAAATGCATGCCAGAAAGGAAGTACAGCCTGAGCCTGTGTACGAAATAAGATTCAAGTGAGAAAAAACCCTTCAATAAACAGGTGGTGCATCTGCTACTGCTAGGGCATGGTGGATGCTGTTTTTCTACAGGTCTATTTCATTGTTGGAAACAGAAATAACTTTTGAGAGAATCTTGTCTATGGATGTATGGATATACATTGTATATCCATATATGAACATATGGGTATACATCTTTTTTTATGTATTATATAAACCTATCTTTATATATATAATATATACATTGTGTCAGTGTATGCATAGACATGCAGATGTCTTGTCTTCATGCTTGTAAACTAAAATACTATGTAAGTTCTGGTGTTTCCTGTGAAAAAACTTCAAAAGGCTTCCCTGTATTGAGGAGGTTTTTAAATAGCCAAACCTGTCTTTCTCATTGACCACAACACCTTTAAGTGTATATACTTGAAACGTTCAATTCCATGGCTAAACAACCACATACATTCTAAAACAATGGTAATAATCAATATCCAGTCTGGATTTTTAGCAATTGCTTTATATGAGCTATAGATACAGCTGGGAACATTGTAATATCATCTTCAGAAATAGTTTTCATTTAAATTATATTATACAGGGCAAAAGCTAACATAATAAAAATTTATTGAAGTCCAAATGGTTTCCTACCTGATTCTACCTATGGAATAAAGAATATCCTGGTCTCAATCATGTTTAATTTTTCACCCCTCCACCAAGCTAGACATTTCTGTGAGGTGCATTACGTTTCTTCTTTGCTCAACAACATTGCCACTAGTAAACTCAACAGCTAGAGCATGAGAGGGAAACAGAAAAGGCTGAACATCATAAATGCTGAACTCAAGGTTGTTGGATTCACTATTTGTTTAGTATCTGGCAAACAAAGAAAGTACTCAAAAAGAAACCCCAAAACAAAACCAAAGCAGAACAGAACAGCTATGGCTAAGAGACAAAATATTTAGTTTGGTATTTTTTTATGTGGATAACAGTTTTATATTTACAATTCATTGTTATATCTGCCAGCCTGATTCACCAAATATATCGGGACACATATTGCTCTTCCTTTTTCCACAGAAAACCTCCAGTGAAATCAGTTAATTTACATTAAGTTACTCAGAAATGAGGAACTGAAGTTCTATGACCTCATCAGACAGCAGATAAGACTCCTTGGGCAATGAAACAGCAAAAATGAAGATTACTCTGAAGATACTTCTGTTACTATGCTATTTGGATATTTTTTAGCCATAAGAATAGGTATTGCAAAATAATTTCCCATCCGACTTTGTTTCAGTCAGTAATTTTACTTTATCCTAGGAGAAATGTGTAAGATTCATATACCTTTAAAGGATTTGTGAACTCTTTGGGGAAAATCAAATCACTCAGAGTTCTTCTTATTGCATAGATTTCTTCAGCTGGTGGGGAAAGAACTACTGCAGCACAGCAGAGTGGTGAGCTGAGTGTGAATGCAAAGTAGAAGGCAAATCTATGATTGCAGCTAAAAGGAAACAACTGTTGCTAATTGCAGCTGCTGCTTCCTTACTTTTAATTTTTTAAAACCTCTTTTAAGATTCATAGTCGATCCTTGTCAAGGAAACGCTCTTCCTTAATTGCAATACTCAGTTACTGATTTGCTAGGCTGGAGAGGAGAGTTTTCCTAAACAGCCTGTTTGATTTTTTTCCCCTCAGAAGCTAATGGAGCTAAAAGTCATGTTTATTTGTGCTGCAGCTTCTTCCCTACTGATGCTGCCTGTTTGAAGCAGCTGATTCTGCTCCATGAGTGTCATTCTGTGTGACAGTCCAGAGCTCTGATTTCCTTGGGACTTTCCTTATTGCATGCTGCATGAGTCCTGCTAAAGCTGGATCTCCTTTCCTAGAGATTGAAAGAACTTGTAACAGACTCAGAACATAAAAATCCTACTGTTTGGAAAGATTTTTTCATCATTTTAATACATTGTCTATGTATTAAAGCTGTCTTCTTGATCAAGCTCTTTCCTTGCAGAATGGTTGATTTCAGAATTTTTGTAGTAAGCCAAAAAGTTCTTAGTTCACAGGGAAGGAGGAAAAATTTTACATATAAACCTAATAGCAACAATCTATACTTCCTGGGCTAATGTTTTCCATGAGAAATTATTTCTATTATTTGTAGTAAGTATTATGCAACTTATAAAATTGCCAGAAATATGATCCAATATGAACAAGGAAGCTTTTATTATGTGTTGGAACTGAAGCAGGCTTTAGTGACATGGAAATTCACCATGAAGAAAGGCTACTGTAAGAAAAGCAGGCTAAAGTTTAAGGTTAATGAGCAGTGTCTCAGTCTTATTTAACTATTTATGTGTCCACAGAGTTCATCTAGTTGCACATCCTCACAATTTTTCTTGGTTTTCCTTCTATCCATATTTTTTCAGAGCTTTTGCTGTTGCTATTCTTTTATAGTGTTATTTCAAATGACACAAATAACTGTTCTCAGATCTATTTGAGGAGAAAAATTTTGTATATTTTTTCTTTATTGTATATCCATCCACTATTTTTGCCCCTATACTACCAACTACCCAAGCTGATTCCTGATTCTGTTGACAGAAGCATAGTGAACTCCTCTCCACCTGACAGTTTCTGAAGAAACTCCTATAAAAAAAATTGACTGATTTTTAATCCATATAGCACTTAATTTATCATTGTTATATAGAGTCCATCACAAAGTTTACCCGGCTTTAGAATTTTTTCAGTCTTTTCAAGTTGCAGTATCAGGCTAAACATCCTCACTTAAGAGTTTTTCCACATGACTGTACACCTTAGAGCCATTTCACTTTATCTGAGCTGACACACAAATTCTGTGTAAGACAGTATTGGCGTTTTTCAGGTTTACATTCAAATGAATTCCATGTGAAGGTAACTGTAGCACTCCAGGGACTGCACAGAAGAAGTTATCTCAGTCTTCAGATCAAAGCCAAACATAAGAACTGTACAAGAGCCATTTTTATTGTCGGCTGTTGTAGAAGACACCAAAAGGCACAGATTATTCAAAACCTCTTCTCATTCTACATAAATAATCAGAAGGTCTTCACCATCCATCTCAGTGCTGTAGGGTTTTTGATCCCCATTTGTCTCACTCACCTGTCAAAAACTTGTGAATATATAAGATTTTATTTTTCCTGTGATTTGTGTGATTCATATTTTAGATGAGGGAAGCTACAATTTAGATGATAAAGCTACAATTTACTCATTTCTCAGTGGATGATCTTTTGACTTGATGTTAGTCCACAATTTAGACTGTTCCGGCTTACCTCCCATGCAAAGTCTTAAACATATACACTGCAATGTATCCTTTCAGTGTCCCTACTCTAGCTTAACAAGTATCACACTAAGCATAATTTTTCAGAATACAGCCTCTGTTTAATACAAAATAATTTTTATTGATGTTTAGTTCAGAGGATAATAACTCCAGAAACATCCAGTGAATTGAAAATAATTTAATATTTCAAGTGCATAAGCTAATACCTGCTTCATCTCCACCATAGTCAAGTATTTTTTATTTACTCCTTGAGATTTTCTGCAGATAATGGGGAAGGTGTTTACCATGGCCTTGTGAAGGGGTACTCATGTGTCTTCCAGTTAGTTTTTTCAGTGCCTCCATTTTGGTATCAGATTGGCCCAACAAGCTGTTACTGAAATCAACAGTGACAGTTATCTTCATGATAAAAGAAACAAAGAAATTTTCAATATGATGAAGTCATAAAACAGTGTCATAAACATTTAGAGTCATAAAAATTTATTTCAAACCTTGCACAGATATACCGCAGATTTTACTTGCTACTAATGTAGGAAAGATGTAAAATGGAACATCATGGTATCAATACCATCTTCCCTCCAATGACTTTTCCCCTGAATGTTTCCTTATTTCTGAATTTTTTTAATAATCAGACCACTGCTGTGCATGCAGAGAATGATTGTACATACATTGTACTCTATGAAGAAATGCTATTTAAGGAAGATCAGGGTATGACTACTGAGAGAATAGTGACACACATGCAGGCTGTAGCAGTAGGCCAGAGTCCTTGGCTTACCTTACTTCAAACATTTAAGGAAAGCATGCACATTAGGACTTCAGTTCTCTCATTCAGTCTGTGGGAAGAGCTAGGTCACTCTGTGAGAATAACCTCCTTTTTCCACTCAATTTTGCTAATGTTAGATGTTCTGAAGTCTGTGCCTAAAGTAAGAGTATGCCTATAAGCTCTTCCTATATATCTTAAGTATTTTATTACATGGCAAAGAAGAAAGGAGTAACGGCTATGAACTAAAACACAAGAACTTCCACCTCAACATGAGGAAGAATTTGTTTACTCAGAGGATGGTAGAGTATACACAGCCTAGAACAGGCTTTCAGGGAGTGGGAGTTTCACTCTCTGGGGACATTCAAAATCCCCCTGGGCTCACTCCTGTGTCACCTGCTCCAGGTGACCGTGTCTTGGTAGTGAGATGGGCTAGATGATCTCCAGAACTTCCAGTCCTAAAAATTCTGTGATTTTTTGATTCTGTGAAATGAATCTTTACCCATGTGACTTCATCTGAATTTGTCATATTTCAGTTTTACATCTAAAAATAGATTTGAAGTCCTTCAACATGAAAGTTACTCATTCATCATTAATGACTTGTTTTTAAATGACGTGCAACATTTAACAAAGAAGGAAGATAGGAAAGGAGGAAGGCAAAGAAAACACATCAACTCAATCAACTTTTATACTGGGTTATGCACAGCTATTGGATTTTATAAACTCTATTTCATCTATTAATAGTTTTCTTTCTATCTTTTTCCTTAGCTACTGTACTTATGGTCTGGACAAATTTCTCACCTTTTTATCAACAGGGTTCCAGGGGTAAAACATGAATTTTCTTTATGTTTAATTAGATTCACTTGCTGCTTATCAAACCAAGAACCCATTAAAATACAAGAGATTTTATAATTTATTCACAGAGATGTTTACTGTTGTTTTCATAAGGAATGGCTTAGATAATGCTTTTCAACTATAGGTCATTTGGTTTATGCTCCTTAACTGTAGCTTTTTATTAGCTACTAGCTCATATAGATTAAAAGAAAGATACCACAAATATTATGTTGTCAAAAAATGCACTAAATAACTGCAAAAACCTCATGCATAGCTAATGCTTATGATTTATTTGCTTTATGAACGTGTTACATTCCAAATAGAATTTGGTTTCAGTAAGGTGATGGGAAACTATATACAGGATAATTGGCACAAGACAGGCAGCAATAGCTCAGTCTGGTGTGAATGGAGCTGAGTTATAAATGTAGTTTTCTCTTAGCTTTTCAGCCAAGAAGCAGCCACAGAAGTTTTGCCTGAGGCATAGTCTCAAAGGAGGCAGCCTGCACTGTCTTACCAGAAGGCCTTTACATTAGTGGGGTTTGTCAGAGCACACCCATGTCTAACCATGCTCCCCCCACAGACACAGCGTGTCAGCAGAGGAGCTGCACTGGGACAGATGGAGTTTGGTGTGGTTTAACCCCAGCCAGCCACCAGGTACCCCACAGCAGCTCACCCACTCACCCACCACAGGACTGGGGAGGACATTGTTAAAGTAAAAGCTATACAACCCATGTGGTGAGATAAAGACAGTTTAATGGATAAAGCAAAAGCTGTGTACACAAGCAAAACAAAACTAGGAATTCTTTCCCATTGGCAGGCAGGTGTTCAGGCATCCCCAGGAGAGCTGGGCCCTGTCACAAGTGACAGTGACTCAGGGAGACAAACGCTATCACTTGATGCATTTCCCCCTCCCTCCTTCCCTCCACTTTACACACTGAGCATGATGCCATGTGGTCTGGAATTTCCCTTGGATCAGTTGGTGTCACCTGTCCCAGCTGTGTCTCCCAGCTTACCCTGCACGCCCAGCCCTCCTGCCAACAGGGCAGAAAAGGCCTTGGTTCTTCACAAGCCATGTTCAGCAGTAACAAAAACTTCACTATATTACCGACACTTTTTTCAGCACAAAACCAAAACACAGCCCCATGCCAGGCGCTGTGAAGAAAATTATCGCTACCCCAGCCAAAACCACCTGCCTACAGAACAGCAGCAACCCAGAGTTCCACTCCTCCCGTACATGAGGCGTCCTCCCAGCTCATGACACCCTTCAGGGGCAAGAGCCAATAAAGGCAAATAAATCCCCAGTGCCACAGGAGAGACCACAGGAGCTTCCTAGAGTAACTGCAAGAGATCCGAATTTTCTGCAAAGTTAACATTACTGCCAAAGGTTCTTGCATTAAAAACAATTTGAATGAAGGATTTGGCATAACCCCTGGCAGAATTCAAGGCATAAAATTTCTCTCAGTTGAACAAAGTGCTGACACAAATATTACAAGGGGTAGAGCATGACCCAATAATAGTGTCTGCCTTCTCATTCAGAAAATGCTGTGGCAAATCCCTCACAGTGGCAAATCAAAATGAATTAAGGGTTTAGGACCTGACAGTGCACAAGTGTGAAAACAGGCTTCCACCCCACACAAGCACTGCATTCAACATCATGGCAGTCACGCAGATGTTATTTTCACTTTTGCAAAAGTGCATTGCTTGGTAAAGAGGCAAAGCTGATTATTTGAACTGACAATTTCTAAAACACATTTACCAACTTTTTTTTCAATGGAGCAATAAATATTTAAAATAAATGTTTCGCAGTTCACAGCACAGAATTCCAGCATTCAGCTAAAAGGATTCTGCTAAAATACTGCCATCTTGCAATAAAATCTGAAGGTAAATGGACTGTTATGAACTAATCTAGTGCATTATAATTTTGTTCTGCAACTCTGTGCTACTTTTATTAGCTCTTTCTCTTTGGCCTTCGAGGGAAAGATGTGTAATAATGAATACTAAGAATATATGTGATGTAAAGTGAGTTTGATATATTCATTTTCTTCTCATAACATCCCTTCTTCCTTGAAACACTGACCTCAACTTCTATCAGCCTTCAGGTCTGATTTACTATGACTGGTTTAAGCTAGTAATAGCTTAATCGCCAGAGGTTTAGAACTACAGACAGGAGAGCAGGGGATGGCTGCCAGAAATTATATTCATATCTCCAATCTCTACAAATTGCCCTGGAAAAATTTTGAAAATCATGATTTACCATTGAATTGAAAATTTCATGATTTCTGGAGAAAAGGTACCATTTAATGCTCTGCATTTCTGCTTCATGTCCTGCCCGAAAAGCATGCAGACTTTATGAACTAAGGTTAAAATAACTATTTTTTTAAATGATAAATCTCTAATCCCAGTTCAGTTTTGCAAGATTTAGTTCATCCCTGTTGCTGTGTAAAATATTCACGAAATACTGCGCATATATCTTTTACATGAACTCTCATTACTAGTTTTGCAAATGCCAGCAAAAATCTCCTAGTTCAAGATGCCTTCAACAAAGCAGGCTAACAAGCAGTCATTGAGCTGTTCTCTACTGTCCTATCTTTGGGAGAAAAGATATTCCCCATATCTTGATATATTGCTGATGCACAGTATCTTCCCTTTACAGAAAGTCTAACTCAGGAACCATCTCAGATACTCCTGTACTGGGCAGAGGGGAAGGAGGTACAATGACCCTGGAGACAGTTCTTCACTGGGCGCAAGGAGCAAGGTTTTAGAGCTCTTTACTCAAAATATTCTTCCCAGTTAAAACCTTACATTTTGTCTTTGATAGTATATGTGTGAGATCTCAAGCTATAACCTCAGAGAGGAAAATTGTATTTTCATGTAGCAAGAAGAGCGAGTTATCTGACTGAGGATCTTGAAATCTGAACGTCTTACCCTACAAGATCATTGCCTGGAGACATTTTTAATCTTTAACAGACACAGAAAACAAATACAAATAAAACCATCACTTCAGTAATTCAGCAAGAACATATAAACTGATACTTTAAAACAAGGGGTAGAAAAAACATAGAAACTGTTCTCTGAGGCATAAGAGCTCCAAAGGTTTTCCTTTGTCTGATAGTGGTGAATTTTGCAATTTGAGAAAATTTTTTACCTCAACCATTTGAGCATGAATTGTAGTTTTCAGAAGCAAACAGCAAAAGAAATTAACCAAAAGTACATGGATTAATAGCTACTTGTCTAACAACTAATTGTCAATAACTAATTGTCAAACAATTCCTATCATAAAAATAAAATAAATATCAGTGGGATTGTAAGCAGTTTCATTCTTATTTACGGCTATCTCTGTGCCAAGAGATACCCGTAAAAAGGAGTGAAATACTTTCAAAACATACAGAGCAGAAACAGTGTAAAGTCAAATGTTGCAATACTTGAGTAACTCACTCTTCATACAAACATAAAGAAAACACCCCAAAGCCTCTTCACAATTAGCCTGTGGTTTTGATTTCCTTCTTTTTACTATTCATTATTTTTAATCCCTTCTGCTAGTCTAGGTAGACTTGTTTGCAAGCAATGCACTCATAAGTAGCCCACAAACACATATTTATGGAGCAATACTGTCCAAATCAGGTTTAATAAATAGCCCATGTCTTACATGCTTATACTACAAGCGATGCTACTTCCACTGGGGAATAATCCAGTGCTTTGTAGAGTGTAGACTACAACTCTCTGGGGTTTGGTTCTTTTCTCCTCCTGTCAGTAGTGAAAATAAAATTAAAATTAGCCTGCACAATTAGTAATTCCTCACTTCATAAATAATAATACAGACAGAAGAGGAAGAAACTATCTTTCTGTTCATTTTCACAAAGAAGCACCAAATAAAAAAAAAATTCCATTTTTCATATTCTTATTTATATTTATTTTTTATTTCTTCCATNTATTATTTATTTTATTTATACTCATTATTTATTATTAGATCTATGTTATTTTATTGTTATTTTAATTTTAATATTTATTTTATATTTTATATTTTATATTTTTTGTATTAATATTTTATTGGTTGGTTGTTCTTTTAAATTAATATTTTTATTTATTTTGAATTTATATTTATTTTAATATTTTGATTATTTTTACACACAGATTAATTTGTGATGACAAGAGGACATAATTGTGATCCCCTGATGGAAATAACATCATCTATACTACTGAATTTTAGTGAATGACTGAACACAGGCAAACCCTGCACTGACCTCATCTCAGCAAGTTTTTATCTGAAGATTCTATGCATGGCCAGAACAAATGACATCTTCAGAGGTACCTAAGTAAGCTTGTGGATAGACCAAACAAAGTGTTCTATTACCTCAGACAAATTTGAAAGCAAAGTGCTTAAAACCTTGAGTGTGGTGTTGGATTGATGGGTGCAGCTCTAGCAGTCACCATGCCCTCTGACTTCACACCTTGTCTGTCTTCATCCTGCTTCAGCCAACACTGAATATTGAAATCATCCCTGCATACCTGTCTTTAAATTGCCACAGACTCCTTTATTCCAGATTAATTATTTTCAGTCTTCAGGTTAGCTGCCTTATACATGAATATTAAAACTTGAAATTATGCCCTTCAGTAAGAAACTTTCATGACTTTCCCGAATAAGCAAGATTAATCAGACATCAGATAATTATTATAATAAATGTAATACTAACTTATCACATCACATAAATTCAGTTAAATGACCTCTGTGGCAATAGTAGGTAAGAACTGAGAGAAAAGGCAATGAAAATCTACATTATTGAAAATAAAACCTTCAGCAGCTGAATCAAAGCCATTTTTTACAGTCTATGTACAGTTATCTTTTATCTGTATGCCTCATGTAGAGGGAGCAAAAATACCTGAATCTAATGCTTTGGCAAGTTAAAAGATTAAACTTTGACACAGAATAGAAAAATATAAACTAGGGAATTATTCTCATTCTGACTTTCTTAGAGTTAGGTATGGGCTTTTCCTGACAAAATGGTAGTAAAGGCTCCAATAGAGCTCTGTTACCTGGATCCTGGTTCAGCCAAAAGGTCCCACTTAATTTGCAATTTTTTCATCATTCTGTATTGTTTAGAACTATATCATTCCTAATTTCAGTTTCCTACATGCTTTTTAATAGTTAGATTGTGTACTGGAGGCTGAAAGAGGCACACTGTACAACTGTACAACTACTGCATTTGTGTGTTTGCTAATTGATGGCACTAGAGCTATGAGAGACTATGTATGCCATACACTTAGAAAACTGAAAGATACCTCCTTTCTTGCCCTCATAATCCTCTCAAAAAAGATTAGCTCAGCTTCTCCAGTCCTCACATCTGATATTCCTTACTCTAACCTTATTTTCCAGGTGATCAATTCAATTTCTCAGCGTTCTACAGTCTTCTTTGGTATTCTCAGTTGGAATAGACTCTGTCCATCAATTGTTATCTCCATGTCTTCAATTTCTATCTCCACTTCATTCAATTTTACAGTGAAGCTTTCAAAATTCTTATCACTTGTAGCTTGTCCAGCATTTTATTAATCTCTGTCATGCCCTTAATAAATGAAATCTGACATTGCGCTATAGCTCAACATTCACAGACTGTGAAAACTGTGAAAACTGAAAAGAAAAAACAAAAGAACATTTCAAACCCAGCTATTAGAAGGTGCAAGCAAACTCCTTTGAGCAGCGAGATTTATTTATTCAGATTGTCAATGTCCGATAAAATTAAATCTAAAATATCAAAAGCAAACATCAAATATTTTTATTTCCAAACTATATTAAGAGAACTAAGAATAGTTCATCTTTGGCTATGTTGAATTTATCCAAGTAATCTCTTCATACAAATTTAATTTAAAAAATTACAATATAAGAGTCAATAAGCCACTATTTTTGTTTGTCTGATTAAATACACCCTCAGTATAGAAAATAAAATGTGTTGATTCAAAAAAGTTTTCAAAATGACATATTTGAATTAATTAAAATTTGTATTCATTCCCTTGAACTTGCTGTAAGAAAACTAGATTAAAATATTTTGAACAGACTGTTTAGAATTTTATGGAAATGTCATTTTATATGAGAAATTAGTATTTAAATCTTCAGGATTGAGAGTTCTGAGCAGGATAAAAATTGCATTTTCATCACTTGTTTTTTTCCTCTGTCAAAAGTTTTGGACAGTATTTAGAGTTTTGGGTTTTTTCCTTTTCAAAATACATCAAAATTAAACCACATATCCATGGCAAGACTTGAGTTAACTCAGTTTGCTCAGTTTCTTCCTCAAGGCTGTGGACATGATTTTCTGAGCCTTGGAGAGTTTTCAGCCTGTCAATGGCTGATCTGTTTCCAAGGGAAAGTCTTTTGGGAAACTTCTCTTTCAAGGACTGTTTTTTGTAAATAGGTTTTGGTTCTCAAAACAATGTCACACAGCTGTTCTGAATGTGTTTTCCTCTTGTTCCACCACTGGGACCAGAGAGGTGGTTCCTTTGGCCACTCATGTTCACCTGTATCAGAACACCTTATAAAAAGGGTTGCAAACCCCAAAATAAAAACTTCTGCCTCACTGGGATCAAACCTTGCTGTTGTGATTTGAACCCACTCTTCTGCGTCCACTAATGACACAAGGCAGATCTGCTGTAGTTAAAAAAATAAGACTGTGATTTGGTTCACAGCTACCTCCAAAACAAAAAGAGGTTTGTGGGCCCACTAGGCTCTGCTCTCTTGGCACACTCCTTTGCCCTCCTCTCTGGCAGCAGGGAAGGGATTGAGCAGAAGTGTGCCTGGGCTACTCACTCCTTTCTGTCCTCATGGGTTGTGCCAAACCCCAAAATGCCTCTTCCCTGTCGCAGTGGAGAGGTGTTGCCACACAGCAGCTGAGTAGACATTTTCCCCTGACAAAGGGGATGGTAAACAAGGTCAGAATGTGTCAGATGTACAACATCATCAAAACCTATTATTCTCTGACTAAGTGCAGCTACTCTGTGTGGGAACACTGTAAATTAGCATGCTTGATTGATCCATCTATAGATTGTATGTTGGCACAGCAAACAACTACGTGGCCAGAAGCAATAGATCAACCACTTGAGAAAGCTGTGGAATGGTCATTGCCTTCATTAATATAACAAGGCAATATCTGCAGTCCATTACATATACCTGTGAACCCAGAGACGTCAATATTGATGTTTTAAAAATCCGGTATGTTGAAAGGATGTCACATATCAACATTTTGTAAAAGGGGCATTATATGCTAAACATTACAAAGATTATGCTGCAAAGCAATACAGAAATCCAGCATCAGCAGTGTTCTTCCATACAGCTGTACTTAGGAGCAACTCATCATTCTGCTCTAATGAAGGAGGATAGTCAAGACTGAATCTTTGCTTCACCCTGAATCAGGCGAATAGAGAAAGCAAAACTAGTATCCTGGAACGATTAAATTTATCCATGTTATTGTTGTTCCTACTATGCCATTTATGTTCTGCTTCTTCCATCAAGGTTTTGGAGATGAAAGAGTATATATATTTTTTTCCTATGCTACCTACTTCTTAAATAGCCTGTGATTTTAAATTGAAAAAAATCCAATGAGACAGTCAACAACAGCCAACATCCAACAAAGGAAGTACCTATAATTTTGTTAAAATACCTCTGGAAATTATTTTTGTAATTAATTTCTAATGACACCATTGCCACTTGAGTGGAACAAAAGAACCAGGTTAATTTTTCTTCTCCAAAATATAATTTCAAAAATTCCAAAATTTCACAGGCTTTGACAAACTGAGAAACATCAGGGTTTTTTGCTCTATGAATTCTTTCTAAGAGAGTTAAAGCAATATGTAAATACCTAAAGTGTTTTTATTTGATATTTTGCTGTTTAAAACTATTGAGTATTAAAAGGAAAAGCTTCTCAATTAATGTCTTTACACTCACTAATGCATTTGTTTTAAAGAGGCCAGGATTTAATCAATAATTTTTTACACACAAAAGCTATCTCTCCTCAACAGAGCCTATGGAGCATGCAAGGACAGCTGGAAACCAAAGGAGTTATTCAAGAAAGAGAGTGGTGGGCAGCCAAAAAATTCACATAGTCTCTTACTACTTGAAGACAAGAAAATCCATTTCCCTGGGCAAGAACCGTTATTCCTCTCACATTCATGAAGTACCAGTGTGAGGTGTGCTATCTCCAACCTCCCTCCAGCCTCGGGCCCCTCTAATGCCCCGGCAGACCAGAGGGGAAACAGCAGAAAGCAAGCAGTATTCATCAACTGTAAAGGCTTCACAGCCAGGGGAATAGCTCCAGATTCAGGAATGTCATGGTCACTTTTGAAAAGAAGAAATAAGATAGAGATCTTGAGGGCTAGAGAGGTGCCTGAAGCTAGAAATTCAGTGAAAGGGGAATGGCAGCTAGCTACTGGGAGCCAGAGAGGAGACTAAGCCAAAACGGAACAGTGACAGCTTTCATGCAACTAATACAGGCTCTCTTCCAAAAAAATAACCTTCTCTGCTTAATTTAATCATCCAAACGAAATGAATAATAAGGATGGGGGAGGGGAATTTCCTGGGTCAAGAACATCCTGAACAATGGAAACTTACTGGACTTAGATGCTGGGTTTTTTTTCACTGCAATTTTCCTCCTTTAAGGCAAGGATGGAAGAAGAATAGGGAGGAAATCAATGGAAAGTGTGCTTAGGAGCAGACAGCTCTTTGCCATTGGGACACTTCTGTGTCTGTGTGGCCAAGAGAATGAAAGGGTCACATTGAGCAACCAGAAGGGGAAGCAGGGGAGGGACTTGATAGCCATTAGGGCCATTATTTCCACCTTTATGATGAATAGTCAAACTCAGGAAAAGGGAAAATAGCATGAAACCCCCATTGTTGTGCAAGAGCAGGGCAGCAAGATGGATGAGCTGGCTACAGCTAACACTGACCCTGCCATCAGACAATGAAATTGGTACACAAGTGTTCCCAGCTGTTCAAAAATATCATTGCAGCAGCAAGAAATGCAGTAGTTATCTCTTCCATATCTTCTGCCTTAGCTACTAATTGTGAGGACAGAAATAACACTGAAAAATATGTGTAAAAGAAAAATAAAGAATGACTTCTTGTAGGCAAATGTTGAAGAGTTAATGCACATCAAAATGTATGATTTATTCATGCAAATATTTTTAGTGGCAAGTTCTGAGGCCGTTGGTCTCAGGTTCCCTTGCAGATTATTGTATGACCTAAATAACTCTTGAAAGGAGAGTGTAGATACATTGGACTATTATGACAATGCCTGTGAAAATCATGTTATCATGGATCCATGTTTTTTTGCTCTTTAAATTATTATGAGGGGAAAATTTGAAGTATAAAATGTGAAAGTATGTAGAACAAGAAAATAAAAGCCCTCTTAGGCCCTAAGAAGGGATTCATCTCACTTAAATTCATATGTTTGAAAGGCTGAAATATCAAATCCCCCTATTCTCAGAGGTACCACTGTATGATGAAATTTTAAAATGGTTCAGAGTAATTTAGATAAATTTTCTCCTGGAATTTCCTATTTATCCAGTGAGTACAGAGGGAGAATACACAAGTAACATAATTATCCTTTTAAAAGGATGAGGTTTTGTGGGATTATTCCATCATAAGCATCATCTGACTGTTACATGTAATGGCACATTTCAAAGAACCTTCTTATTAACTCATATACACTATCTCCTACTTCCCACAGAAACAGTAATATACTAGTTCTCTATGTAAATAGTTTTCAAAAGGAAGGGCTGGAAACAATCTGCCATTGCAACAACAGAATTAAGAAAATAAGAAAGCAAAGTTTGTTGCGCTAAGTAAAATATTAAAGTGAAATAATTTTGTGTTATCTAACATTTATATAACAGGGAAATCTTTTGGCATAAAATATTTCTCTCCTTGAGGAGAAAATTACTGAGTACTGCCAAACTGAGCTCTGAATTACCCAAACGTGCAAGCAAACACTACTGTGGGGTTTTCTGGACATGGGAGCATACAACACCACGGCAAAAGTGGCATATAAACATGTTTCCTACCTCCTTTGAAATAATATTATTGCTTCAGCTTAGCAAAATCTAGTGTGGAAGACTTTTGTTTTTATTTTTCCTTAGTAAGACCCCCCTCTGCTCCTGTTACAGCCAAAGCAATATGATTCATCTGTACTGTTAAATTATTTCTAGCTCACCGAAATCACTGCTTTTTTTCATGTTTATACAGACTTCAAAAGCCCCTGTAGACCATCGAGAGCCTTCTTGAGTCTCCCAGTAGCCAATATGTCTTTTGTTTGAACAAAAACACACAGTCCTGATTGTCACTTTGGGAACAGGCATCCTTTTCTCTATCATCGTGCCCAGATATTATTGCTCATCTTTTCCAAAGCATTTTGATCCAAAGTACCATGTGGGAGGAAATAAAAAGACTCCGCAGGAGGTGCCTGTTAAGGACTGAATTTTCTGCCTTTTATAAATTCAAATAAGATTATTTATACAGAGTGTTCAAATGATGGTCAAACAAGGAAGCACTCAGAAGTTCTGTTAGGGTCAGCTCCCAGAATCTGCTTAGCCACATGATAATAATTCTTTCCTCCCATGTGCAATCTCATGTGACTCCTGTCTGAAATACTGTACCTGCTCTTTCAGCTTCAAAATTACTTTGTTTAAGGGGACCTTTTAGATGTTTCTATTAAAGCTTATAACACCTCTAGTTCCAGGAATGCTGTCCTTTATGGTCATGGTTCCCAGTTCCATACTTTGGACAGGCAGGTTTTATGTGTTACAATCCCCTTCCCTTGCTGCAGTCACTACAACTTCTCCCTCCATGAGCTACAGCTGTGGCAGCTGCTCCCTGTGCTGGCAGATCACAACCCTCTCGCTGCTCAAATCACACAGGTGCTTTTCACTTCTTATTCAGTGAGGATCCCAGCCGACCTCAGTAACTCCCAGAGTCCCTGTACTATGTAAGCTCACGCTGAAAGAGAGAATGGGAAAGGAACCGGGGATGGAAACTGACGTGAGAAGTGTTCTTGATCTCAGTCACTTTTACATAGCCCAAGCATGTAGCACAGCTCAACAGACAAAGGTCTGCCTTGATTATTCAGAAAACTGAATTTTCATATATATCTCCAGAAGTCTTTCTAAATAAAAAGTCTAGCGATTCGGCAGCAGTGCAAATTATAGGGATATGCAGACAACAGAGGGAAAATTTTAGTCATTCTTTTGTTGCCTGATAGTTTCCTCATTTGTTCTGCCAGCCTCTCCCCTCATCTGGACCTCCTTCTTCGAGATCTTTTGACATGTATCTACCTCTGGACTCCCCAGCTTTTCTGTTAACATACACAAGAGCTACTTGAGCACTTATCTTCAAGAGAGCAATACTGCCGACGTTTCAATGGGGATTTGTAGGATATTTTGGATCTCAAGGAGACATGAAAAGTTGTTGATTGCTAGAAAGATATTTATTGTGTAAAAATATCTTGCTCTTGAAGGCAAAGAGTTCAGAGACTTAAAGTCTTTGCTAAAAGGTTTGGCATAAAGTCCTGAATTCTGAGCAGCAGCTCTCTGGTGTAAAGTCCTGATGTTCTGGCAGCAGCAGCTCAGCGTGGAGCTCCGATGACCTGGGCAGCTGCAGCTTCCCAGTGTAGGGTTCCATTGTCCCAGGCCACAGAAGCATTTGGGGATGATGATGGTGTTCTTTTTTCTTCTGGGGGTAGAGAGAGTTAGGATCCTCAATATAGGGGATTAAATTAATAAATCATCCAATCAGCTAAAAAC